>CM074502.1:20025041-20260565 GCA_037389245.1 Oryzias sinensis | reverse complement strand
ATATATATGTATATATATATATATATATATATATGTGTGTGTGTGTATATTTTAAATACTATTAGTAAGTAGTATTTTTACTATTTACTAACATTTACTATTAGTAAATGTTTGTTTATGAGTTACATGTTTATTTGTACATTGTTGTTTATGTACTGATGATTAAAAACTACACAGTAAGATTACACAAAGATACTTTTGTATTAACAGATGAAGCATTTATTACAAAGACAGAAAGCAGCGACTATTGTATGTCATGCTCTGCTGTAAACCATGCAATGCGGGGAGCATGGCATTTCAAAGGTGATGATGGCTGTGGATGAAGCGCGTGTCACGGAAAAAAAACGCTTCCTTAATGAACTCGTATTTATCGGGCGAGAACTGCTGAGGCGATAGCAGGAGGACACACGCGGGGCAGCTTCAATAAGCACTCCGGTTGTCCGGATTGGTTTTCTGCCGGGAACTTGACGAGCCGCGGGACAGAAAGCTGCTTTCTGATGACAGACAGAATTTGCGCTCAGTGAATTTAAACACGCATGTGCAGTGACGAACGTTTCCGAAGATGTCCAATTGGCCGTTCTGCTTTTCAATCATGTCCCGTAATTCTCAGTGAGGATTTTGATTGGCTGGTGGATTCTTTAGAAGTACTTTTTTTTTTGGTTATTTATCTTTGCTAACCTGCGATCTACCCTCGTGTTCTTGAAGATCGACCGGTCGATCGCGATCGACGTAATGAGCATCCCTGCTCTAAAAGCACAGAGACTGTTGTTTTACTAACCCATTTTAGAGGCTCTGAGGGTCTGAACAGGGCGTTAACGTGCCTGCGCCTGTGCGCCTTTTGTATGTGTCAAAGACTGAAAAATCCCCCGTAACTGAGACCACGCCCTATAACCTGGTGCGCCCTATGGTTGTGAAAATACGGTTATCTGCTATGGAATTACAAATCTGCCATAAACTGAAAGGGCGTAAAGACAACTAAGCGGGCGTATTTAGGAACTGAGTGAGTGAACCTTAAAACCGCGCAGGCGCAATTCTAACTGAGAAGTGATCTTGCGCGGTCAGTTCCTTTTTGCGCGCTCATGTGGATTTACGCTCAGTGTTAAGGGGGCGTTTTTGTCTCTTTTGGGGCAGGAACCTTTCTGGTTGATCTGATTGGCTGAAATTTGCATGGCTTATCGGCGAGACAGAGGGGCGGGACCTTCATTTTACAGTGCGGGGAGGGGGGGGGTTTAACAAGCGGCTCTTGAGCTGCATGCGGCTCTCTGCCTTTTATCATATTTTCTATATTCAGTACTTTCACAACCATAAAGTGAAAGTCTTACATTTTCTCCAAAATGTACAGAGCGGCCCTAATGTGTTATTGTGTGACTTCAGTAAAGAGGACCTAGGAGAGAACAGCATGAGAACGGTACGGAGAGAGGAGAGGACGTGATAGAAGACACCCCCCCCCCAATAGTACAAAGGAGCAGATATGTGAATAATGCAGAACAACTTCGTTTTGGAAACCCTGGAAATGCAAAGAGACACGATTATGAGGCACAGTTTAGACTGCAAGCTATCAGCTACACGGAGGAACACGGGAATAGAGCAGCTGCAGTTCGGTTAAATTAGATCTTCACAGATTCAGACTTCCTGCTTCAATAACTCCTCTGATAACCTTTCAAATGTGTCAGCAAGTATCTCAATCATTTTGTATTAACACAGAGAGTGAACCACAAATGCATTTCTGAAGAAAAAAGATCGTTTTTTTTCCCTTTTAATCAGAATTGTTCGTCTCAAGGTGTAAATGCAGACACGCAGCGAGCCGGCTGCCAAGGGACCGTCAACAAAGTGCCACCTCTGTGAAACACCATTCTGTAAAAATCAGTGAACTTTTAAAAAGCGAATAAATGTCTATATTTATATGAACTGGTAATGAAAGTCGTAAAGACTCGTCAGCATAGTCATGCTACATTATTATTTATTATGCTAAATTTTGTTAGAAAGTCAACCTCCATTTTATTGCTTATAGTTTTAAAAATTTAATAGAGACATGAATCATAAAATAAATGCTACTAAAATAAAGATTATGCAAAAAAAAATTCTGGCACCTTCAGAGCTATTCAGGATTTTTGACCAAATCTGATCCATTTGTAAATAAGAAAAATTCCTATAAATAAACAAAGTGAACTATTGACATTCTTTATTTTAGTATGACAATAAGGTCATGTCAAGTTACTGATAACTTTAGTCATGATTCATATCTATTACAATTTGTAAAAGTATATGCAACAAGATAAAATCAAGATGGAATTTCCTACAAAATATGTATTGTAACAAGAATATGCTTTATAATAATTTTATGTTTTTTTGTAAGATTATTGATTTTTACACAGCGGTGTTTCACAGTTCACAGAGGTTGCACTTTGTTGACGCTCCCTTGACAGCCGGCTGCTGTATGTCTGCATTCACAGCTTAAAGCGAACAATTCTGATTAAAAGGCAAAAAAACTATCTTTTTTCTTCAGAAATGCATTTGTGGTTCACTCTCTGTGTTAATACGAAAGGATTTAGATACTTGCTGACATATTTGAATGTTGATCAGAAGAGTTATTGAAGCAGGAAGTCTGAATCTGTGAAGAGCTTTCTAACTTATCGAACCTCAGCTGCCAGAGAATTTAAAATAATGAATCCATGGTTCACAAGTGAGGACGCTGGCAAACCAACTCCGACAAGAAGACGCAGCAGCTGCTGAGTTTCCGCGGTAAAGGAAAGGTCTGTGTTGGAAGATCGACTCGAGGTTCAGCGCTGCTACTTCCAGCAGATGACGGTGAAAAGCTGTCCCTCCTCCCCCCTTACCGGGACGCAGCGCCGGCAAGTTACGCCACACTTTGGGACTGCAGGACTTAAACTTGGCCTGAGGTGTCTGCTTTACTGTTCTTAGGAGCCGCATAGCAAAGAGACGGACTCTGATGCGGAAAGGGAAGCCGGCGTGTCTGATAGAGATGTAGTCCAGCTGTTTCAGATGCAGAAGATGAGGACTTTGATGGATTTTAAATGCTGATTGATGACTGAAAAAATAAATCACAACCAACTCAGTTTTGCGCTCGCTGCCTTTTTTTAAACACACACCAGCGTGCACGTGTCACCGGTATGTGTGTTTACGTTAAACACAGAAAAAAACACTAAGCTGAAACGGCCCTGTTTAATCCAGTGCTGTTGTGAGGAGAGGAGGGGGTTATGAGAAATAACATGGCTTCAATAGTGTGTTTGTCTGGCAGGTCAGTGTGTGGTGTGGTTGACTATCACAGTTAGAAATGTCGGCTCCTTGTGTCAAACTTCCCCCCTGTTGGAGGCAATCATAGAAAAAAAACTGCGGATGTAACGTGGATTAAAACATTAACCAACGACCCAAAACTAAGGTAAGAAAGTGCAGCGGGTTTTGTGCTGTAAGTTTTCTCATGTGAAATTAACTGCATTTCTTTAACCGTTTTACTGCTTTTAATCCACGTTACAGCCGCAGTTCCTTTTCTATTAAAGCCCCAAAATTAAAGTCCCGCCCCGCTGCTTGGCATGCAAATTTCAGCCAATCAGATCAACCAGAAAGGTTCCTGCCCCTAAGTGACAAACACCCCCTGAATACCGCCCCGAAGTGACAAAAACGCCCCCTTAACACTGAGCGTAAATCCAGGTGAGGGCGCAAAAGAGAATTGACCGAGCAGGATCACTGTTCAGTCAGGATTTCAGCCGTTCAGTTGTAAAATACGGGGTCGCTTGGTTAGAATTGCGCCATCACAGTTTTAAGGTTCACTCACTCAGTTTCTAAATACGCCCGCTTAGTTGTCTTTACGCCCTTTCAATTTTTGGCATTTATGTAATTCGATAATCTGCCCAGAGTAGATGAGGAATTATCTCAAAATCTGGAGGGACCTTTTAAATAGATTTTCAAAAGGCCATAAATTCTTTTTTTTTTAAACTTGTCCTGTCCAACAGCTAAGCAAACAGATGAGACCTGAAAGCTTTTTGTGTTGGACATATTTTACTTTTACAACAGGGATTATTTATTTTATGATACATGAAGGAATTTATATTTTGGTCATTTCATTAGGGTTTTCAGTCTTATTTTTTATTACATTGAAGATTAGTCATGTGCTTAAGTGTGTGCTTTAACGTCCTTTGAACTTTTAAAAAGCTTGCTTAAGTTGCATATGTAAGGAGGTTTCAGGACTGCAGCTCCACGTTCATCCCCCGTCAGAGGAAAGAAAGGGATTCTTTGATCTTCTAAGGCCATTTGGAAGACTCTGGGAATGATTCAATCTGTGGGAACCACTCCAGGCGTCCGTTCACGTGTGGAGAACAAAGCTCTAGAATCGACTACCTGCTGGGGAGTTCCTGCCACCTGTGGTGGACCCATTGCAGGCCTTGGATTCGGGCACCCAGATCGATCTGTTTTATTTTGTTTAGAGCTCTTTGTTAGGGACAATAAAAGCTCTTAATTTTATTCCGTTCACATTTTCTGGTCATTCTCCCGACTTAAGAACACACATGGAAGAAATCTCAAAGCGACAGATTTCTTCTTTCCTTCATACACCAGATGTATTTTTGATTAAACCCCTTTTGTAATTTCAGCTAAACTTTATTCATACTAATTATATTTGTAAATATTTTTGTTGGACCGGACGGAAAAGAAAAGGAGGAAAGACGAAAGAGGGATGACAGATAAGTGGAGGGAGTAGAGGGGTGATTATCCCTTGTAAGGGTAGATGACCCCACCCTTACATTGACGTGTTCTCCCTACCCTGACAATGGTGGATAAAGGTGGAAAGATTTCATGTAATCCATGGACACCAGTGAAGATCACAAATCATTGAAGAAAAAAGGTTCAGAGCATTGTCTAGTCGTGGGTCTAGATGACCCAACTCCCAATGTTAAAGTGCCTAGGATAAAACAAGGGGTTAAGAGACAACATGAAATTGAAACGTACCATTGTTGTGGGTCTAGTAATTGTATTGTGAAGTATTTGTAAGGAAAATGTAAGTTACACCCACTTATGACATATGAGTGACAATGTCACCCAGTATCCTTACGCTACACTCTACTTATCCCTTGTGCTATCCTAGAAGACCCCACCCTTGCGTTGACGTGTTCTCCCTACCATGACAAAGGTGGATAAAGGTGGAAAGATTTCATGTAATCCGTGGACACCAGTGAAGATCACAAATCATTGAAGAAAAAAGGTTCAGCGCACTGTCTAGTGGGTCTAGATGACCCAACTCCCAATGTTAAAGTGCCTAGGATAGCACAAGGGTTACTGGTGAGGTGGCTCCTTACTGACCTCACAAAAATGCTTTATGCATAGGGTGCAAGTGATGCGTACTGACCATAGGATGCCCTGACAAACTACTCTCCGATTGTCTAATTTGCTCATTTCTAACAGTGCAAGCACATGCAAGTAAAAAATGCCAGCGCTGGGTCTTAAACCAGCTTCTGCACCAAGGATTCCCCATGTATTTCAATGTAGGCAAAAGTCCTGGAAAATCTTGAAAAAGCTGAACATTTTAATAGTTGAATGGTTAAAGTAGCTGAAAAATTGTAGGACTTAAGCACCAAAAAATAGCGACAGATACAAAAAAAACATTTACTTTATTCATCCCGCAATGGGACAATTGTTCTCCACATTTGACCCACCTCCTGGGGGAGTGGTGAGCTGCAGATGAGCTGTGCTCAGGAGACAGCAGCTGGCTGGGGAGAGCAGGGATCGAGCTGCCAACCCTTCAGTTACTGGGCGACCTGCTTTACCGCCTGAGCCACTTGCCGCCTATACAGTGATCCCTTGATTATCGCGGGGGTTACGTTCCAAATAGAACCCGTGATAAGCAAAACCCGTGAAGTAGAAACCTTTATTTTTTTTTACAATTATTATACAATGAAATTCACTATTATACATTGAAAAGAAAGAACAAACCATTTAACAGGCTAAATCAATTGTTTTTTTTAACAAATAAAAGTACTTTAGAAACGTTTTTTCAACAAATAACTTCTGTAGTGTGCTGTCAAATAATAATTTCAATCATCGATAAGAACAGAAGGCTTTAAATTGCGGAGATTAGCCCCGCCCACCGCGACCCGAGTGGATTAAACGGAGGAAAATTTAAAATTATTATGAAAAAAATAAAAAAGTACAGTGGGACAGATAGTGACTCCGGGGTTCTTTTTCACTGCTCTTCATACTGAGCCGCTGCATCCTCTGCAGCGTTTTTTCCTTTTGAAGCCCGCGGTGCAGCTGCAGGTGTGTTTGTTCGGGAGAGGAACATAGTGATATAGGCAGTTGTTGTCGCTCTTTTTTCTTCTTTGCTAAAGATCCTTATACACCGACATGCCCCCATCGATTATGTTGGAGAACTGTAATGAACGGCTCATCAAAGGGTCCCTTTCTTGAGCTACTCGCTGAGTGACTTTTTAGCCAATCAGAATGCAGAACACAATGCACAATCCAAATCCGTGAAGTAGCGAAACCGTGAAAAGTAAACCGTGATATAGCAAGGGATCACTGTACTATAGTAAAGAAAGCGAAACAGGAAAACAATGAGTTGCATGCTTTATTGCATTCAGCCCATTGTTTTTGTCATGGTTTGGGTTTCTTTGTATTGGTTTTTGCTTTCCGTTTTGGTTTCTGTAATGTTTGAGTCCTGTTTCCTGTTTTATTTTGAAAGGTTTCCTGTTTTGTCATGTTTTTGAGTTTTACTTCCTTGGTCCCAATCTGCCCTGATCATGTGAGTGAGGACAGACGGGATCCTGCCATTGCCGAGTACGTCCTGGGAGTGCTGGAGAAATATGACTGTACTGTCAAGCTTGTCGCTCAGACGTACGATGGTGCTGCTGTAATGGCCTCAGAGCTTAATGGTGTCCAAGCTAAAGTTAAAGAAAAAGTGCCGGAAGCAATTTTTACACACTGTTATGCACACAAGCTGAACTTGGTGCTCATGCATTCAGCAAAGTACATGCCGTAATGTCGCACGTTTCTTAAAACAGCTGAGGGACTAGCATCATTTTTCAGCAAGTCCACAAAGCGCACTCACTTACTGGATGATGTTATCAAGTGCCGTTTACCCAGAGCGGCACCTACGCGATGGACCTCTAACTCTAGGCTGCTCCAGACAATAAGCATGCACCAAAATGATCTGCGCACCTTATTCGATATAATTATGGAAAATGTCGACAACAGGGATAATGACACACTGATGATGGCAGCGGGATACGATAGGTGGCTCTTAAAAGCATCAGCCTGCTTTCTCCTTACAATGTATGAGGACATTTTCAATGAAACTGACAGACTTTTTAGAGTGCTGCAAAACAAAGTAATGGACATTGAATACTGTCGTGCACGCATCCGCGACACCGTTGCAACTCTCGAGCGCATGAGACTGACGTCTGACAGTTTTTGTGACCGATTTGAGCAGAAATGTAAAACGAAAACTACTATTTTGTAACATTCTGGATGACGTCAACTGTCAAATGAAGGCACGCTTTGATCATTTCGGTGAGCTGGCTTTCCTTGGTTTGGTGGACTGCGCAAAATTCAGGGAAATGTCGCAACATTTTGATGACACGAAGCTGCAGTGCCTGACAAAATATGCCATATTCTTTGATTTTGTTAAACTAAAGGCGGATCTTGTTGGACTGTATGGCTCACAAACAGTGATGGATGAATGTAAATCTGCTAGACAGCTTCTCAACTATTTGGCTTAGAAGGATCTTATCCCAACTGTTCCTGAAGCGGCAAGTTGCTCCAGCTCGTGCTCACTGTTCCCGCTACTACAGCGCCGGTGGAGCGGTCCTTCTCTGCGCTGAAAAGACTAGAAACATACAGTCAGAACAGGACTAATCAAGCCCGACTTTCTTCCCTGGGAGTGATATCCATTGAAACAGAGAGACCTTCAAAACTGAAGAAAGACAAGGAAGACTTCTACAAGCAAGTTATCGATTCTTTTCTTCAGAAGGAGTGGCGTATTGACTTTATCTGCAAGTAAAGGTAAGACGATAATAATGTTTGTGCTTTTTTCTATGCTGCAGTTTGTATATGAAAAAAACATGTTGAAATTATATTTTAAACAAAACACGTTAACTGTTGTCAATCAAATGGTGAATAAGTTACTCAGTATGGTTCATATGTTTGTAATTCTGACTGATGACGTCAGTGCCTCACCAGCCATTAACCTCACCGCACGTCACTGCTCTAATGTCTCTATTGTCTCATCCCTTCTGCCACGGCTTCATGTTTTGCCCACAGTGAGTTTAGTTTTGTTTTCATGCTCTGCAGCGCTTTTTGTTTAGATTAAATCCCCCTGCCCGGGAACCGTGTGCTTCCGTCTCTGCTTTCTGGGTCCTTCTTGCTCACCAGTCCCCCCCAACCTGACAGAATGAACCAGCCATATTTTTTCCTGGACCCAGCGGAGCAGGACATGCGTTTGCTGGAAGCCTACTGCTTAGAAGCAGAGAGGACCAGGTCATACTGGGACTTTGACCAGGCCGAGTTCTTTACTCCTGCCATGGAGGGGAGTCGTCTTGCATTGAGGCGGGGTCGTCGTTGTTGCCGTCCCCTTCAATGTCCCGTTTTTGTTCCAGAGGTGGTCCTGGACGCACCACAACCTGTTCCAGTGGTGGTCCCGGATGCACCCCAGCCCCTTCATGTTCCGGTGGTGGTCCCGGATGCACCCCGACCCGTCCCTGCTCCAAAGGGGGTGCCGGCTGCACCCCGACCCGTCCCTGCTCCCAGGGAGGTGCCGGACACACTCCAACTCACCCCTGCTTCCAAGGGGGTGCCGGACGACTGGCCCAAGCCGACGGAGCTCGACAACTGGCCCGAGCCGCTGGAGCTCGACGACTTTGCCATGCCAGTCCCTGACTCCATGCCTGACCCTTTAGTCGACTCCATGCCTGACCCCTCAGAGGACTCCATTCTGGACCATGACTCCATGCCTGACCCCTCAGTCCACTCCATGCCTGACCTGCCAGCAAACTGCTGGGAGAACCAAGGCTTAGCCACACTTGCTCCAGACTTTATGCCTGACCCGCCTCGTCTGCCACGCCGGACAGCGCGGCCTCCCTGCTGTCCTCCGGACCCGCCACGGCGGACAGCGCGGCCTCCTGACTGTCCTCCGGACCCGCCACGCCGCACTGCATGGCCTCCTGGCCGACCTCCAGACTCGTCTCTGCCTTGCTGGTGTGCCCAACCTAGCCTCATAGTACTCTGTTGCCCTTCAACTTTCGTCCTCCGGGCCCCCTCCTCCTTGGTTGAATTTTGGAACCTTGGTGCGGTTCCTTGGGGGGGTACTGTCATGGCTTGGGTTTCTTTATATTGGTTTTTGCTTTCCGTTTTGGTCTCTGTCATGTTTGAGTTCTGTTTCCTGTTTTATTTTGAAAGGTTTCCTGTTTTTGAGTTTTACTTCCTTGGTCCCAATCTGCCCTGATCATGTTCACCTGTGTCTACTCAGTCCTGTCTGTATATAAGCCTCGTCTCTGCCTTCCTCGTGTGCTGGTCGATTAATGTCTCTATCGTCTCATCCCTTCTGCCATGTCTTCATGTTTTGCCCACAGTGAGTTTAGTTTTGTTTTCCTGCCCTGTAACTGTGTGCTTCAGTCTCTGCTTTCTGGGTCCTTCCTGCTCACCAGTCCCCCAAACCTGACAGTTTTCCTGAATGTTTTATAGCATTCAACCAATAAACTGTGCTTTTGATTTGAATAAAAAAAGGTGACTAAATTGTTATAACAAATTAATTTAAAAACAACCAGATGGACAACAGGTACAAAAACTATTTTATTTCCACAGAATGGAAAAATCCTTGATTTAACAGCTCTTATTTTTATAATCCAACATTTGAAAATATAAAATAAAAAAACAGCATTCTAACACCAAACAAAATATCACCCCACACAATTTCAATCATATCCATACAGCAATCTCAAGAACAGCAACCTAAACATTACATCCTTCCATATTGTGCATTAGCTAATGAGGTTCAGCGGCTGATGTAACATTTTTTCCAGACACAACTCACATGTCCTGCAGATACACATCACTGACAGACTTCCTGAAAGCACCTTATTAAATCACTGAGAAAAAAGGCAATTATTAAAATTAAAGTTAGGCACCTATTTGGGATTATTTTTTTAAGTTTGAAATAGCAAAACACATCCTAATAAGTGTAATTATGAAGCATCAGGAAGAAAGGCCAGCTAAACTAGAAGCAACTTAAGATTTTGTTACTGTAGAACTACATTGTTAACGTTACAGTAGCATGAACAGACATGCTGGTTATTTTGATTAGGAAATCATTTTAAAAAATGTAAAAATTTTATACATGAAAAAAAAGATGTAATGCACTTGGATGACATTTTTATATACTACACCGAAAGTGAACCTTAGTGAAAAGGTAGTTTTCTGCGACAGACTTTTATTCCACTGGTGTTTTGCATAATGTTCAGCAACAACCTGTTTATTTATTTTAAAATTTGACAAGTTTTTATTTAAACAGGTTTTCCTTGACTTTGGACAAGAGAAATGTTTGTAAACTAGATGGAAATACAGATCAGAAATTTGGACAAACCTGCTTACATCAGTTTCAATGGACTTCTGTGTCTAGGTGGTCTTTTTTTTTCCAGAAGTAAAGTCAGCCACACGAGTGACAGGCTCAAGAGATTTCTTTCATAAGTTAAAAAAATCATTGAGAAAAGAGCTGTTCATAATATCAACCAGAATTCATGCAAAACACTGAAGGTCTCACCTTTAGTGAGGTTGTTGAATCCACAGTTTAATATAAAAATTCACTTTTCTTGGTCAGAAAGGAATGATCCAAAAGTCCTGCAGTGTAAGTAATGTGCAACATGGCTCTACAGCGACTCAGGAAATGCTCTTGTGTTGTGTCTGGGGAGAATTCTCTCTGGTGGTAAAGTTTGAGAGAAAATGCCAGCAGTCTTTCCTGTGGACACAGCCCCTCAGAGGTTACCTGGATGCATCTGGCATGAGGTTTTTAAACCATCGAGCCACAGCTCTGTCAACCCTTAGCACCAACATGACTCCAATCAGCAGGAAAACGCTGCTCATAAAGAACCCAGAAACCTCGAACATTAACCTGCAAAGGTCAAACAGAAGACAAAGGTTTTAAATAAGGTTCTCAACAAAAATCCACAGAAATTAACCTATAAAAAGTTTTACAGAAAAAAAGAATCATAATGTAGATCATAACAAAGAATCACAATGTAAAGAGTCATCAAACTGCAGCCACTAGAACATGCAGTCAAACTGATGATTGGAAGCTCCACTTCATATTCTGAAAAGCCTTTAGTCTTTATCTGGAGTGGAAAATCCATTCAGGCACTTACTTGGGTGCAAAAACCTTCCAGACCATTAGATGCCTCCTGAGGATAGCTGCAGCACAGACTGACGAAAAGACCTTTGATGGAAGCAGAGGGGTTGAATTGAAAGATGCACAAATTAGAGCAATACAGTCCAAAAGAAAAAGAAACAAAAGAAAAAATAAATAAATATGAACTGAACTTCACGAAGCTTAATGTAAGGTTTGCTTTCTCCTTTCAGAGATATTTTATTAAACCGGACATGTGCCACACACATTCTTGAACGCACGTTTAGCATAAGGTGTTTACGCTGGATATGCAGGGAGGGGCTTCTTCTTTTATTTCTTTTGCTAATGTTTACTAACGCATGTCCGCCAACTACTGTTGGAAAAGGCTTGGTGTGAAATGTTTAAGGGGTGCAAATCTCGTGAATCTTGCTTCAGACTTTTTATTTCACAGCTCTATGCCAATACATGAAAGACTTGGTATCATTTAATTATGGCCGGACACAAACCGTAATTAGTAGTTTCTCTTCAATTATCAATTTTCAAACAATTTGGAACGAAAGGGGATGTCACTACCAAATCCAAGTCCCAATTGCTCAGTTCAACTAGTTTAACTTTCAACGTGTGTTCAGTGGCTGCATGTTTTGTACAAAGAGCCGGAAAACGGTCATAGAAACTAGCATTGCAGCGTGCGAATGCGCGAGTTTTGAAGCCCAAATTGAATTTACATTGATTTTTTAATAGCAGTGGTCGTTTAAACGCCAATTCCTGAGAGTTGCGTGAACATAGCTTTAGACTGTTAATGAGACAACTCTTCCATTTGGGAGCGTTAACCCTAAAACGAGGGAACTTCCTGTGTGTGAACAAACCTGTGCTCCGTGAATAAAGAGGTAGCGTGCAGAGAGCTGCAGAAGCGAGGAGCTGAACTGAAGAGGGTTTTCTCTAAGCCTCATCTCCATCACAGCATCACCCCCTTCCACTCCACAAGTTCTGGCCCTACTGATCCCCCTCGCTTCACACACCAGGGGCCAAAACAACAGCAGAGGACATCCCACTGTAGATAAATAAAACAATTTAAACAAATCAGCTCAACTTAAGCATTCAATTGGCAGAAGTGACGCTTTTTGTGAGTCTTATTTTCAAAGGCAAGTATTTTACTGGGTTTTCAAAAAGAAAGATACCTGCAAATAAAATGTGCGAAGCAAAAGTGTTGAGAGTAACTAATGAGGCAGGTAACAAAGTGCTCGTGTGCCCATCTGGGAATCCCACAAAGGCAGCACCCCACTGGATGGAGGGAAAAGTGGGCAGGTGACCGGTGGCATGGAAGAACTGGGTGGCTGCCAGAGACCACAACACCACTGGAGTCCAGGGCACATTGAACCCACCTGTGGGAAGCAAAAAGGTCAATTTGGTTTAAAACAAAAACAACAAGAGCTATGACACACCTTGGACTAAATCCTTTTTTTTATTTACAAATTTTTACATTGCTTTGAATTTGCTTAGTTTTTTCAATTATTCATTTCTATCTGTACACTTAATATCTTTTTTTTAAAAACATAAAAACAGTTTGATCCTAATTTTCCAGTAAAAAAAAGACAAAATGTAATAGTCAAATTGTATTTTTTGTAATGTAACAGGTTTGTTTTGAAATTATTGTGTAATTGAAAAAAGCTGGGGTTTTACTAAAAATGGACATCAAGCATTGCCCAAAAAAACTAAAGGTAAATAACTAGAGTAAACTGTAAAGTAGTGAAACTGCTCAAAAAGGCCTTGCACTACTAAAGGTTACATTAGAAAAAAGGGAAAATTTGAAGTATATATATATGAAGATTTACAACCAAAAAAGTCTCCTTTACTGAGGAGCAAACACTTTGTAAAGATGCATTTAAAAAGTGAACATGAGTAATGAAATATAATTCCATTACAGCAGGCATTTTCCCTCTTTTGGGGCTGTTTGCAGCTTACCAGAGTAAGTTCCATGCAGACCACACAGAGTGGTGGAGGATGCATGGATGTGCAGCAGAGCTGCCATTTCTAAAAGAAGCAGGAGAAAAGATGCAGCCATGCCTTCTGGATGCAGCAGCAGAAGTCCTATTCCCAGCAGGCCGCAAAACAACAGCAGAGGGGCAGAGTATACTGTTCCTAGGCCGTACGCCTCTACAGTGAGCCGGTTGGGTGCCTCAGTGCCGCCGCTTAGCTCGCTGTCATCCAAAGAACGACGCATGTGCTGGTAGATCTGGGGAATAAGGTGGTGCAGCTCGGCCTGGGGGCTGATGCCGGTGCTGGCTCTATAACAGGGGGTGGGCATGGCTGGGGTTCGGGAGGAGGCCGCGGCTCGAGCTTTCACAAACACGGTGATGGGGTCAATCCAGATCAGGGACAGCCCTAGGCCTAAAAGACAGTAGGCGGCCCTGGGGAGGGCCAGCTGTGCCACGCGGATCAGCTGGGCCAGATTCCTGAAGCTGTCCTCTGAAGTGGCACTGACAGCCCAGTGGAGCCCCAAGCACACGGACAGCAGCGGTAGGATCCAGCGGGCGGTGAACACTGTACCGCCGGACGAATTCAGATTACCATAGTGGCACAGGACGTGTCTCAGCAGAGACGTATAAATGCTAAGAGAGATGACTGACAGGACGTAGTGCAGGTTCTTCAGCTGGTTGTCCTGCATTCTGGAGAGAGGATAGAGGAAAGATGAAGGCTGGCAGGAGCCCTGCTCTTCTCTGCACCCATGGAACGAGAGGGAGAGATACAGGATGCTGATGAGGAGTCCCACACAGCCTAGAAGAGTGGTGCATTCTTTCCTGACTGTTGACGGGGACAAACCGGAAGGAGGCAGCAGTCCAGCAGACTTTAAAGGGTCGGGGCTTGGGGGCAAAAGCAGACCGTTCCAGTTCAGTTGAATGGGAATATACAGAACCAGAGAGAAAACCAGGAAAGTTACGACCCGGCCCTCAGCTATGACGTAGCTATCTGATAGCAAGGAGGCGCAGCGAAGGAGTGGTATCAGGAGAGGAGCAACAGGAAGGCGACGTGGGGTCAACCACCTGGAATACTTTGAAGCCTTTGTCCCGTTCTTTAAAACTGTGAAGGAATTGACTCGTCGGAACCTCCAGAAGAAGAGAAGCTCCGAACTGAAGGCACCAGCTGCCAAACACCAAACTCCCTCAACGTAGCCCTGCGTGAGCAGCTGAGCAGCGGCTACCACAACCCCCATCGTTAGTGCCAAAGCAGCCGGAGCCTTCAGCCCCACACTGTACTCTTTGATCAGCACCTGCGACAGCTCAGACAGGACCAAACACATCAGACAGGCAAAAGCCAGGATGGCTAACCCTGCTGCCATCTTAACAGGGTTGAATCTGGCCCAGGTGGATCGGCAGGTGTCTCTGACAGATGTGAGGTACGCCTGCAGAGATAACGCCAGCTGTGAAGGCGGGCTTTGGCCCTCTCTGAGCGAGTTGAGGTAATCGGAGGAGAGGCGGGAAAACTCGTCCTTCAGCTGAGAAAGTCTTTGTGGTGGAATGTCTCTGGCCATGCTTGAATACGTCTCCAGGAAACGGTTAACCTTTAAAAAAGCAAACAATTGAATTAACAATGAAATGGGAAAAAACTAATTGCTGATTGTGCTGCAGGCAGGATTTGTAAAGGTTGCAATCTCATCTTTGAAATGCTAGACAAGCTACCTGCTTTGCATTGATCCACAGCGCCTCAAGCTGGCTGAGACCTGCAACTGCACCTGCTGTCTTTTCTTGAAATAAAGGCAAGAGGACCTGCCCAACACTGCTGTATGGAATGGGAATTCCCAGAAGTAAAGCCAGGGTGGGAACCAAGTCTGTCTGTGGAACCACATTTGGTTCGTTCTGAGGAGCGGGAAAAACAAACAAAAACAGGAAAAAATTACACTCCTCTTCACATTTATTAACATTAGTTGATTTCTTGAAAAAAAAATACATTTCTCAATATTCTTTGTACAATTTAGATTAATGAATGAATTAATTAATTGATTAACTAATAATCATTAATTCATTCATCTTCTAATCCGTTTTTATCCCTTTAGAGCAACAGGGCTGCCGGAGCCTATCCCGGCCCCTTATGGGCGAAGGGGACATCCTGGACAGGTTACCAGTCTGTCACAGGGCCACAATCACACACCCATACACTCTGCCATTCAAACCTTGGGACAATTTAGAGTTACTAATTGACCTATGAAGCATGTTTTTTGGACAGTGGGAGGAAGCCGGAGTCTCCCACAAACTCCACACAGAAAGCTCTCCCATGTTCTGTTTCAGGTCTTTCAGGACTTGAACCGGGGGCCTTCTTGCTGTGAAGCAAGAGCGCTAACTACTGTGCCACCGTGCAGGAAAGAGAATTTAACGTTATTTTTTGAATTTTTAACAATTCAAAAGTACAAAATAAAAATGCATACATTATTTCTGCCTTTGACTTTGAATGGTATTAAAATATGTCATTTTCTGTATAAAATCAACAACTCTTCTTTTTGTTCAAGTGAGACAACAACAAATAAACAAAAATACACTGGAAAAACACATCTGACTTACAAAAACAACTACAAATACTAACAAACAAAATCAGGAGGTAAAAAACAAAAAAAGAAAAATAAATTTAAAAAAGTGTGTGTGTGTGTGTGTGATGTAAGGACAACGAGAGTGAATTCCATCCACAAGCTTGAAGTAACCATCATGCAATCTGCTAACTATACATATTTAGGGCCACAGTAGAGATTCATATAGATGGATAGGAAAGGCTTGAGACATATATAACTATGCATTCATTATATTCTTGATACTAGAAAAGTCAATAACAGCAACTATTATGAAACCCAAACTAGAAATAATAATCTTGTCATTACTACAAAAAATAAAAATATTAATGAATAAAAATAAAAATATTTAGAATAATTACTCAACCATCAGACGCCTGCAAATAAGATGAATAGGGTATTGTAGAGAGAAAAAGGTGTGGAGAAAACACCCCATAGAGGCCAAGACAGTCACATATTTGGTAAATCCTTTTAAAGAATAGCTAAAACAAACATATTAAACTCAAACTCAATTCCTTTAAAGACCCACTCCATTAAAGAAATTGTGCTTTTAGAGTTTTTGACATGTTCTCGTAGGCTTTTTCTGATTACAGAGGACAAATATGAAGAAAACTAATCTTAAAATTGTATTTCTGAGTATTTCTTTAGTCAAACAGTTGTGAACCAGGAGCAGATGAAAAAATAGTTTGAAAAAAAAGAGCATTGAAAATACACTGGAAGGAACACAAGCTCCATGCTCTACCCCATTCGGATACAGACAAATAGATCCATGTATTTCTTTGTTTTACTCATCCGAGCTGGCTCTGTCTCAAAAATACGGTTGAATAACTCCAATTTAGGAGTTTTATGCAGGCATACACATGAAAATGAAAGAAACAAAACACAAAAAAGGCAGTATTGCTCCCTACTAGGGCTGGGCGATATGGCCTAGAAAAAAAATCTACAATTTTATTTTTTTTAATTCGATTTCCGATTCCCCCCCCCAGATTTTTCCCCCACCACTTAAGTAAAACAATAAGTACAAACGGCAGACAACTTAAAGCAAATTTTGCTTTGATTTAATCAAACTCAAGACAAATGTAACCCCATTTCTGGGATGAATAATAAATAAATGAACACACTCTTGGAATCAAAGTACCAGCTGTGTTTTAAGTCACACTTTGTAGTCTAGACCAAAAGGAGACAAACATTCACCTTGAGAGTAGCACAATTTTCTAAAGGATTAACAGGAATACAGCTCATTTCTGGGGTCTAAGGTTTTAATTAAATTAATAAACCCCGTCTTCTCCACGGTATATATGGGTACCATGTCTTTGGCTATTTGCAAATGTGTCCCAGAAGATATAAACTAGAGCTGTGACGGTGTGGGATTTTGGATCACTACGCTGATGAAGCAGCAGGAGTCGCGGTCAACGCCTTTGACTGTGATGGGCTTTAGGAAAAAGTTGCAGCATGGGATCTCTTCCTCCACGTCTGTGGCAGCAAACCCATACCAGTACCAAACAACAGATGATTTTATTCCTTTCTTGGGAACAAACTTCCCACTCTCACCGGTAGCCATGCTGTCGCTTACTGTTTTGTGTGTGCTATGATGTTGTTGTTTGTCGCTTGCCATACCGTCGTGTGAAACTAACGCTACAGAAGTTCTGGGGAGCCAAAAATGCGCCATTATACAAAAACTTGATTTAGTTATTTTTTAAATCGCCCGTAACAAAAAATTCAAATTAATTCATTCAATCGATTTTTTTCGCCCAGGCCTACTTCCTACCTGTGAGTTAGATTCAGCAAATACAGGAGTTGGACTATAAAGAAAGAGAGCAGCGTCGGTCTCTTTCAGGCTTTCTCCACCATGATCCCCGGTGTCAGTCATGCCGTGGTCTCCCATCACCACCAAAAGGGTGTCATTCTGCAGATGTTCAATCACGGACCTGAACAACAAAACAAAATTACAGGGAAATAAAAAGAGGATCAAATTAAATCTATGCCAATTTATAATATTCATTTGAAAATTATTTTTAGGAGGATAACAAAATGTACTGCATTGGTATAAGGTAGGGCTGGGTGATATGGCCAAAAAATAAAATCCCTGATTATTTTACACCAAATTAAATGTTTGATTTTAATCATTTCTTTCTCTTTCCCTTCAATTTCTTTGGCAAAAATAACAAATGACAAAATATATTTAACAAAAACTATTTTATTTTAACAAATCTCCTTTAGAAGTTGGCCTGAACACAAAAGTGCAACTACATACAAGATGTAAAAATGTTTTTAAAATATTTGTGAGCTTGTATTGAAAATAATTTGCTGTGCTCCCAATTTTGGTAGCAACAGCCTTCAAACAATTTTGCAGTGTGTGGTTTGTTGCTCCAAGTCAAAACCAGTTCCACATAGCTGAGGAGACTGTTCCCGTTTTGGAAACAAACTCCTCTTTGCTAGTTGCCTTTTTAATGTCTGCACATAGCAAGAAATTGGGGGGTGACCTTACTTTAAAACAACAGAAGCCCAAGAGAGCAGAGCAATGAGAAAATAAAATTCTGATTAACCCCCCCAAAAAACTAATTTTAAACCAAAAATTTTTATTTCATCAATTTTTAACAAAATAATAATTTTGTGAAAAACTTATGGGCTACATTCACAATGCCTTTGGCACTGCACATTCAAGGGACCACTTCCAATGAAAAGTCTATGTAAGCGTGCGTTTGCATAGATGTGCGTTTTGGGTTTCGGCGTTCAAAACTCTTGTGTTAAAGCATAGCTACTCAGGTTTCTTCAACCGTTTTCGGACTTTACATACAAAATGTGCAGCCAGGTAGAACTTTGACCAGTCAGGGACTTGGATGGCATTCCATTTTATTCACGGTGCCAACCATTTGAAAATTGATTACAAAGGAGAAATTATTATTTGCGGTTTGTGCCCAGTCGGAATTATATGACACTTTCATAAATCGGAATAGATATGTAAAAGAAAAAGCCTGGAGCAAGATTCAAAAGATTTGCACCACTTCAACATTCGCACCAAGCTTCTTCCAGCTGTAACTGGTGGACATGTGCTAGTATTGGGTAGCTACAGAGTGAACAACATATATTAAACACTCATCATACACCCAGTGTGTACGTAGCTTTAGCATCAGTTAATTGAAGAGTTCTAAAAAGGAAAGTAAAAGATATAGTACTGATAGAAAGAGAAGTATTGGTTGAAAACCACTGACTGTTAGTAAAAAGGTATAAAATTTATCAGGAAGTAAATAATCAGTTTCTGTCAAACTTTGTCCGTGTTTGTTCCTGTTGTTTGTCTAAATGTGATGCAAACAAATAGATGTCCAATCACAAGCTTGCTTCCTCCACGTTGGATCAATTACAATTGGCTAAAGGTGAACAACAATACATGGATCATGTATTCAAATGCATACTGAATAGGGGTGCAACTAGAGCTGTGATGGTGTGGGATTTTTATCACGGCGGTAATGAACCAGCAGGGGGTGCGGTGTCGCGGTGAAACTACGCACATGTGTGTAAGAAGAGGGAGCTCGTGCTGCGTAGAGGGAGTGAGAGCCGAGCCAGCAAGAGGGAGAGAGAGGCGCAGGGAGTGAAGGAGAATAGTGATAAAAGCTTTCCCCCACAAGCCCTTCAAGTCTGAACACACAGGACTAGCAGAAAAAGTAAATTATCAGCAAAGATGAATGTGTTTATTATAGTTCCAATCACGCACCATATGCAGAACTTTAAAAAAATAAAATAAACGTGTGCTGATGCGGTGATCGTCTCACCCCCAGGTGCAACAATTCTTTTTAACAAAAATTCAAATTTATGGTTGACGATATGATTCATAGCTGACATTGGTTCATTTTGAATGAGCTGATTCACGGATCTAAAATCGATCCAGTACATCAGTACAAAGATTCAACCAGTGTGACTTAGAGATAAAAATCTGGGTACTGAACAGTGCAGGTGAAGTTTTCCAGATTCTTTGTATTTCTTGCAAGATAATCAAGTGTACATTAAATGTGTGTACAAACAAACAAGAACTAATGGAAAATCCATATATATTTTAGATTCATCAAGTTCAGCCCACTGTTGTTTTGCCACATAATAATTATACAAACTGAACATTATTAGAACATCATACCACAGTGTATGGTCACGTTCAAAGTGTTTCCACACATTTGATTGTAATGATGGCCTGATCATTTCTTGCTGCCATCAAATGTCTGAAGTCTGCTGTGATGGCACTTAGTTGGTCGTTTTTACATTTTAGAAAAATAAACTTACCGTGCCTAAATCCAAACTGTATTTTCCAATATTTATATAATATAATATAACATATAACATAACATAATATAATATAATCAATTTCCTATTGAAACAGCTTTCGAATGGTATAGGTCAATTCAATCTACAACTTGCCTCAATTGGATGAATCTAGCTGTTTCAAAGAAATATAAATTGATTAAACATTCAAGTTGATTAATCATTACACCTCTAATAGTGTATCATGTGAGAGGGAAAGATACTCTCATTTCTAACACACCCAGAGAGTTCCTGTAACACTTTCTGACCTGATGACTCCATTCATCTGTGTGAGCTTGTCAGCCATAGATGGGTGATCGGGGCCAAACCTGTGACCACAGTGGTCCACGCCAAGAAAGTGAGCGACCAGGACGTCCCAGTCATCCCCCACCACTGTTCACAGCAGCAGAAAAATTATGGAGGTGCAACTGACACAGGGTAACAACTTAGTAAGTAAAACCCTGTAGGGAATGCTTACTAGTTGTGTAGAGATGTTGCAGGATCCCATTATCCACAGTGTGCAAATCCTTAACATTGAAAGAAGGGAAAGGCAGGGAGCGAAAGAACTTCTTGGGAAAAAGACTTTCCCAGGTGTCATCCCCCATAAAGACAACGTGTCTGCCTGAATAAAAAGAAAATAATTTGCATGATAAAAGACAAAGTAACATTATGTGAACTTCAGATAGATGTTTCAGAGTGTCAGCATACCGGTTTGCCCAAGTTGGTGGATGAGATTGTCCTCCAAGATGGCACTTGATGCAAAGTTATTGCCCACATCCACAAAGGTCGGCAGAGATCCGGTGGTAAAACCCTTGATTCTCTGCATGGTGGTCGTTGGCGGGTCAGCTCTAAAGGGGTACAGGCGACCTTGCGAGGGCCTGGATGACACCACCTCCTCCAGCACAGGTAGTTTGTTCTCATAATGTCGTGGCGTCGTTTTGCTGGAGTCAAATCGGGCAAAGTCAATCTTCAGGGCGTCGATTATTAGGATTATAGCCCTCTTGAATCGCGGTTGGCCGCGGCAGAAATCCCCCGAGCCTCCGTCGGGCTCCAGCAAGTCGCCGCATGTGCTGGTCCTGTTTACCTCCAACCTTACTAGTAGGAAGCCCCCCACAAAAACATAGATGCCCACCAAGTACACGGCACTCAACCAGAGCAGCAACCACAGGACTGGGAGTCCCTTCATACTAGGTGGGAGTCCGGAGAAACGTAAACGTCTTACAAACTCAACAGAGCATGACACCTGGAGATGTTAATGCTAGTGTGTCGTGTCACTTAGTTTGTTAAAACTTTGCGACTCGTGTGAACGAGCTAACACAATGTGCTGCAAATTAATACGCCGATAAAACTAGCTAAATAACGTCAAGCAGACTAGTAAAAAAAAACCTTAAGTTCGCCTGGCTTTGATATCTGACCTTGTAGCAGACGACTTTCTTGACCTTTCTTTATCGGAAGTCGGGCGCGCATGTGTGATTTAACAACACCAGGTAATGTGTAGCGAGTAAACAGCGAACAAGGCGGCGCCTTCATTTTCTTTTGGACACCTTCCATGAGACATTACGGCTGCTGACATACCGGAACGCCAAGGTGACAGAACTTCAGGCGGAGCCTTTTTTTTGTAACACAAAATTGGAGGGCGTTTAGTTTGTCCTGAGTCTAGGCTTGCAGGTTTCAATTTCTTTCATTATTCGAACAAAAACCCGAACATCATTGTGGAACTTTGCATTATGTTGAGTAGAGAAAAACTACTTAACGTCTTGTTTTAATCAACCAACTACTAAGGAAAATATCGCGACTGTTTGTAAGTCAAAGAAACGGGCCAAAACACAGGGAGCAACAGGAAGTACTCCCTTTTCCTCTCTTTTTAAAAAAAATGTATTTATTTATTTTTATTGAACAATCGCAACATACAGAACAAAAGAATACAACAATAATGCACATATAATGTACAGTAGAATAAACGTGTTACAACATTAAGAAAATTTTAATTATTAGAAACAATCACAAAAGGCAATAACAAATAAAAATAAATAAATAAATAAAACTAAACAAATAAAAAATTTTAAAAAAATAAATAAAAAGAAAAAATTCGAGGGTAAACTTATATCAGTAGTCCAAAAGATTTACAAATGTCAATTGTTTTTTAAGCTTTTGTATTTTTTGAAGATAAAATTAAATATTGCTGCAGTTCAAGTTCAACACAAAGAAATCTCACCGATCTGTGTTGATCGGTGAGGTTAGTTTTAGGTTGGATATTTGACACACATTCAGCCCGGATGTCCAGCGGCTTCTCTTAGGGAACGTCAACATATTGTAACGATCCGGCTGGACCATCACTTAAGTGGGGTAGTGAAAGCCAAACTGCTCCTGAGGATATTGAAGAAGTTTCTTTGGAGCGCTGTCCGTGCCCCATACACCGCACGACCCCGCACAGTCTCAGGAAGGAATAAACAGTGAGTGTGGCAATATCTGCTTATAATATCAACAAGCCTGTTTATTCCATCCTGAGACTGTCCGGGTTCGTGCAGTGTATGGGGCACGGACAGCTCTCCAAAGAAATTTCTTCAACATCCTCACGAGCAGTTTGGCTTTCACTACCCCGCTTAAGTGATGTTCCAGCCGGATCGTTACATTGGTGTCAGAAAGTGGGATGCTTAGCCGCTGTTACGCCATGGAGCGAGAGATGGAGCAGTCGAACCTGGAGGCAGTTCGGGACAAGGGAGGAGTAAGGGCGATAACATCACCCTGATGGATCGAGCACCCACCGTCATCCGCAGCCTGGCCTTGCCCGGCGCCAGCGATAGAACATGCGGACAAGTCCGTGATGACGGTGCGCAGCCCAGCTGAACTTCAACGATGTAATGGCTTAACACTGCTGGAACCACACCTGGCTCAGGTCAACCTGGCGACCAGCCATGCAGGCTGGACGCCGAGGGAGACTCGTCACACACCCAGGCCTGGCGTTAGAGTTAAACTGCTGGACTTCCCACCTGCGGAGCTGCGAGACCTGTCACCGCGGACAGCAGAGCTTCGCTTTGGGGAGGAGGGTTCGACGAAATGGATCCGTAATCAGCTGGAGTCCCATCGCCATAGTGATGACCATGAACGCCTGGAATGCTTGGGGACCGTTGCTGCTGATGTGCAGCTCTTCGCTTGAAGAGAGTCTGCTCCCCCATGGTGACGTGCACCTTGATGGCGGTGTTTACACGGAAGCGGGGACTGATTCTCCTGGCTGGGCACATACTGGCATGAAACTGTCAGTGACGGATGTGCTAACCCTGCTAGTTGGGAGGAAGACTACATGGTGGTGGTTGGATCCCAGGATTGTGTGAAGGAGTCTTCAGCTAGTGTGTTCCTGTGTTTTGCTATTTGTGTTGTGTAGTTCAGTTTTGCAGTTATGTGAGGGTTGTGGGGACACTTAACCCTCTTAGGTGGGGGCAGTGTAGCGACCTGGGGGTTAGCCCTGCCTTCAGCCCCAAAGGCTCATGGGAAGTGGGGAGCTTAAGGGTGAACCCTTGAGTCAGAGGGTTGTGAACTTAAGTGACACACCATGCTGTTTGGCTGTTTGTGTGAGTTGGAATAAATGGGCTTGATGCTCAAAAGGTCACTTTGCCTCTCAGACAGCACGGACAGCTCTCCCTTGAAGCCTCTTGATGAGCAGTTGGCTTTTGCTACCCTGCTAATGTGACGGTCCGGCTGGATCGTTACAATAAAAAGGACAAATGCACATGATAAATATGCTCTACGCTTTATATGCAAGAATGAGCAGAACATAAGGGTAGACTCAATAACAACCTTCATAAATAACAACTTAACTGACTTCTGGAAAGAGGTAAAAACGTTCGACACTTGTAAGACATCTCTACCAGGCACGGTTGAAGGCGTCTCAGGTGCAGATAATATAGCAGAGCTCTGGAGACACCATTACTACACGTTCAATTGTGTTAAAGTGAAGCATTTGAAATGGGAGGGAGTGATGTTTACATTGGAGTAACCTCTCACCAAGTGTCCGAAGCCATAAAGTTGCTCAAGGACAACAAATCATGTGGCCTAGATCACATCACTAGTGAGCATCTTAAATATGCCAGCCTGAAGATTTTACCACTTCTTGCTATATGTTTTACTGGATTTCTAACTCATGGGGTATTACCTGACTCAATGATGTCTGTATTGTTGGTGCCTGTAATTAAAAACAAGGCAGGCATGCTTGACTTCATTGACAACTATAGACCAATAGCATTAGCCAAAGGTTTTAGAAAGAATTTTATCTCATACAATTAATTATTTTATTTCATCTGCTGATAATCAGTTTGGTTTTAAACCACAACATGGGACAGACGTTTGCATTTTTGGGATAAAAGAAATTGTTAATAAGTACAGACAAGAAAATTCATCTGTACTTATGTGTTTTATTGACGCATCTAAAGCCTTTGACGGGGTAAATCACACCAAGCTTTTTATCAAAATGAAAAATCGGGGTGTTTCATGGTATATTTTAAGACTACTAGCCTTCTGGTATGTCCATCAGAAAATGGTGGTAAGGTGGGGATCAGGTGTGTCTTCCCCATTTGGTATGACTAACGGGGTAAGACAGGGAGGTATTCTATCCCCACTCCTTTTTAACTTGTACATTGATGACCTGTTGAAGGACCTGAATGCATGCAATACCGGTTGCATGGTCGGTGGTTTTAAGGTAAATCATCTGATGTATGCAGATGATTTAGTTGTCTTCAGCCTCAGCAGCTCCAGTTTACATCAACTTTTAACTGTCTGTTCTGAATGTGGTTTTAAGAATGATATTTTATATAATTCCAGTAAAAGTGCTGTCATGATTTGTCGCACAAAGGATGATGTTGCATTGAGTTTTCCTGCTTTTCACTGTCTGATTCTGAGCTAGCTGTCTGTCACAAAGTCAGATATCTTGGTCATATCATCAACGAAAAGCTTACAGATGACGATGATATCTACAGAAAACAGTGTATTTTATATGCTCAGGCAAACACGCTTGCACGGAGGTTTTATTCATGCTCGGACAATCTTAGAATTATTTTATTCAAAACTTACTGCACACCCTTGTATACTGCCCACCTGTGGACAAATTATAGGGCATCCAGTATGAGGAAGCTACAAGAAGCCTATATTGATGCCCTAAGGATTTTATTAACCCTTGTGCTATCCTAGAGACTTTACCAATGGGTGTTGGGTCATCTAGACCCACTAGAAAGTGCACTGAACCTTTTTTCTTCAATGATTTGTGATCTTCACTGGTGTCCATGGATTACATGAAATCTTTTCACCTTTGTCCACCTTTGTCATGGTAGGAATAACACCTCAAAGTAATGGTGGGGTCATCTAAGATAGCACAAGGGTTAAAACAGCCTTGGTGGTGCAGTGCAAGCAGTTTGTATGTTGGTGCTAGAGTTAATTCTTTCCAAGCGTTATTAAGACATTTTATCTATGGTTTTATTTATTGTCTTAATGCTTCAAATAATGAAATCAGCAGTTTTAGTCAGCAGTTTTAGTCAGCAGTTTTAGTCTTTTTATTAAGTTCATGATACCTGGTTATTTTACTGTTCTTATACTTTTATGCCTTGTTTTTATATTCCTATGTCATTGATTTTTATACTTTTATGACATTGTTTTTTATTATACTTTTTTTTTGTCATTGTTCTTATACCTGTTTGAGTGTTCTCTTTTTATCCTTAAGTCTTTTATATGTTTTGTGTATTTTGTGGCAAATAGACCTTGAGTCTGTAATAAAGTTTATTATTATTATATTAAATTCCTAGAGGCTCATATGTGAATTCTGATGTTTATTTTCAATAGCTGCCAAAGCATATTACGCAACATCAGACACACTACTTTAATTTGCAATCGTTGATGATAAACATTTTTAATGATTTTTTTATATCACAATCTCAAGTCTGTTGGACTGTTACCTGCTCAGTTGCTAATGGGCAGGAGGCCTTGCAACAGCTTACCTACAGCTTGAGCACTGCTCAAACCCATGTCCTATGATTCCCATAAAGTGAAATATTTACTGGACAAGACAAAAGGCACCCAGAAGCTTTATCAAAACAGAAGAGTGGTCAGCACCAGATTAGAGTTGCAACCCAGAGATGAGGTCATGATGGCACCACATTCTGGAAACCAGATTTGGTGGCCGGCTGTCATTGTTCAGCCACACAGTGCTCCATGCTCTTACATTGTGGACAGTGAAGGCAAGCTGTTTCGTCGCAATAGACATCTCTCCACTATCGCAGCTGCTGCCAATCTATTGCGCTACACTATGCCCAGTGAGGAGCCCTGGTGTGAACCTGGAGGGACACCAGAAGCCAAGGAGGAGCAGTATGTGGTTGCCCCCTCAGAGCCACCATATCCACCCTCAGTGGTTACCCAGTAATTACCACCTCAAAGGAGTGAACTATCGTACCAGACGAGGCAGAGCGGTAAAGCCTCCGGGTAACTGGACTTGTAAACTGGCTACAACTACTGCAAGGTAGTAGTCAGGTGCTGGCGTGATACAAATGTCTGATGGAAGTGATGTGATAGCAACCTCTCCTTCAAAGTATAGTTCAAAGAGGCTGGAAAGTTTGTTTATAATTTGCTGGATTAAGCATTCACTTAACAAAACTACAGAATGTTTTAAATTCCATGATAGAGCGCCAGGATAGGTAGGGCGGTCGACCTCTAATCGGAAGGTAGCAGGTTTAATTCCTGATGTATATAGTGGCTGATCAGACCACCTGAGAAACATGGGAGGGAAACTAACATTTAACAAAGACAACACAGACATTTTAAAAAAGACTATAAAGACTAAAAACTAAACAAAACTTGGCCTCTAAGTGGAAAAGAAAAATCAAAAGTACAACAATTATCATTAGCATTTATTTTATTATAGTTATTCCTTCTTTCTCTAGAGACAATGGAGTCTGCACCTGAGTCTTTGAGTTTGTAGTTGGACAGCAGAGCTGACCGTGGATGAATAAACCAATGCAGGAGCCACATCTCCGGCTGCATTTGCTGCTAGTGTAGTCCATGGTGGGTACGATGGCAGTGGTGCACTGGGTTTTCTGCTGTTGGCGGATTTTCCTCTCCTCACACTGGATCTCTCTCTTCTTCTCAGCTTGATGCCGGTTATGATGTTGGCACGCCAGTTAGAGTGGTCAGAAGATGCTGTTTCAAAATCTGCTTAGTTGATGCAGGTCTTCAGATCCCTCTTGCAAACATCCTTGAAGCGCTGGGCGGGTGGTCCAGTTGGCCGTGTTCCAGTGGCGAGCTCGCCATAGAGGATGTCCTTTGGGATGCAGCCATCGTCCATCCTTCATACATGTCCGAGCTAACGCAGGCGCCTCGGGAGAGGATGGCAAAAATGCTTGGCATGCCCACCTGGGCCAAAACATCAGCAATTGAGATGCAATCCTGTCAGGTAATGCAAAGAAGTCATCTGAGGTCACGCATGTGGAAGGCGTTTGTTTAGTCTTCGCTCTTGGTGCATGTACAGGGTCCAGGCCTCACTGCTATACAGAAGGATGCTCAGCATGCATGCTTTTGTGGTCCCGAGGGAATTTTCTTTTTTGGCGTATGCAGGAGACAGAGGGACCAAGGTTAAAATTATTTTATTATAAAATGTTAAAACCAATTAAAAATAGAACAGTTTAAAATACATGCACAAAAAACAAAGAGACAGATTCAGTCCGCTGAGGACAAGAACAGTTAGGGGAGGTGGAGGCTCCCAGACAACAAAATAAAATTTCACGCCACTCACTCACGTGATGCAGACTCTCGTGAACCCTTTACCCAAGGACACGTCACTCCAAACCGGGGGAAAGCCTCCATCTAAAATTCAGGACTGACACACATGGGTCCTATGCACTGAGGGAGGGGGGGGGACAACTAACACATTAGCCAAATAAAAAATAAAAACGGCTTAAAGGGAAGCGCAGGACTTGACCCTCGCAGGCTTACCAGATAGACTGTTCATCACCTGGGAGGCGCTCAAATGCAGAGGCTGTAATTCGGCTCAAAATCTGTGCCTGCAGTTCTCATCCAGATCTTTTTTTTTTTAGACTTTAAAACAATGTAAATGTCTCAGGGGCCTCAAGCAAACATCTGCAAAGTTTGATAATGGTACAGGCTGATTGATTTCACTTAAAAAATGCTGGAATTTAGGTCTGGAGTTTGACCATTTGGCCTTATGAATATGGAATTTCGCTAATAATAAAAACAGTTGTGTAATAAAGTTACAATCTTTGTCTACTTTGACATTAAGGTAACCCAGAATAATTTCTTTATCCAAAAATGTAACAGTTTGTTTAGTTATATTTCCAATATAGTTTCCCACTTCCATTCAAAACATATTTGTATGTCTGGAGTCCACAAACAGATGATAAATAGCTCCCTCCTGAGTCTCACAGAATGAGCAAGACAGGTCCATGTCCGCAACAAATCTACTCATAGTTTTTTTGGTAGGATATATACAATGCAATATTTTGAAGGACACGTCTTTTATTTTGTTATTTAGACAGTATTACTAATAGTCCAAGCATTAGTCCAGTTTATGTCCACAAATTTGGAGTCCCAATAAAATTTCCCAGCAGGTAAGGTTGTGCTATGTAAAAGATTTGTTATTTGCTTATTGGAAAACGAATTAATACAAATATCCACACTGTCCAGAAAAATCTGGGTTATTAATTGACCTTTGTTACAAATCCCTTTAAAGAGTTGAAGCAGACTGGTTGGAACAGCATCTAACGCTATTGCATATTCTCTGGGTGGAACAGGAATACTGAATTTTGAAAGAAATTCTTCATACGTCAGAAGATGTCCATGAGAATTGAAAAGTTGTGTAATTAAAACAATATAATTTTCATTCCATCTAGGAAAAAAAAAATTTATTCTTGTATTGTACATTACTGTTATTCCAAATAAAACAAGTTGTTGACAAAAATTGTGTTTATAAACCAGTTTCCAGGCCAGCAGGGCATGTCTGTAAAAGATTAAAAGTTTTGTGGGTAATTATTCAACGTTTTAATTACGTACAAGAATTTAATGTTTCCCATTGTGTCAAATGTATAGTTGAGAAATGCGTTCCAGATATTGTCTTCCCCTTTCAATAAATTAGTTAACCACTTTATTTTAAAAGTGTTGTTTAAAGTTTCAAAGGTTAATACATCCATGCCCCCATATTTTGTGGTGTTACACAAAACAAATTTCCTTAAGTAATGACATTTTCCCTCCAAATAAATTCAAATAATATTTTATTTAACCCTTGTGCCATCCTAGGGACTTTACCAATGGGTGTTGGGTCATCTAGACCCACTAGAAAGTGCACTGAACCTTTTTTCTTCAATGATTTGTGATCTTCACTGGTGTACATGGATTACATGAAATCTTTCCACCTCTATCCACCTTTGTCATGGTAGGAATAACACCTCAAAGTAATGGTGGGGTCATCTAAGATAGCACAAGGGTTAATAGGTTACAGATGTGTTTTGGCATTTCCAAAGACAGAGACACATGGACAGATCTAGAAATTCCCTCAACCTTAGATAACAGAATTCTACCGTTCAGAGAAATATCTCTCATTAACCACATATTATATCTTTTGATAATTTATTCAGTTATTGGCTTGAAATTAACATCACTGCGATTTTTTTCATTTTATCAATAATTATACCAAGATATGTAAGTGAAGTTTTAACTGGAAACCGTTGATTTCTGGTGAATCACAGTCTTTTAGTGGAAACAGGACAGATTTGTTAAGGTTAATTTCTAATCCAGAGACTCCAGAGAAGTCTTTAATTCCTTTCATTGCATTTGTTATTTCATGTTTATTGGCCAAAAAAATTGTTGTTTCATCTGCTAGTTGAGAGAGTTTCAATTCTCTTCCTAAAGCTGTAATACCTCAAAATGGACATTTTTTAATATGAATGGCCATAACCTGAGCAACTAGTAATAAGAGGAAAGGGCTAAGAGGATTTCCCTGTCGGATTCCTCCATTAATGTCAAATCTGGGAGTTGTGCCATGTGCAAGTTTAATGGAGCTGTTAAATCCATTGTACTATGGAGTCCTATACTGTTCATAATTAAATAAATAAATATTTAATTAAATACATAAATATGAACTCATGCAAATACAAAATCAACCAATAAATCTCTTATAAATATATAAAAAGATCATGTAATTGTGAAAAACATGCACACCGATTTTAAATTAGCCATTATATTATTCAATATATTTAATTTGGAAATTAATTATTTTGCTCTTTTTCTACTCTCAACTTCTTGGGGGATGTTTCATAGATGTATTTGGCATTGAAGTGCATTCTTCATCAACCTTCATTTGACATGCATAGGAATGGGTTTGTTTGATGCATCGTTTCTCCTTAGAAGCATCCGCTTCCATATTTTCCGAAGAGCTGCTGCGGTTGAGTGAGCCGCGGTTTACTTTTGATTTCTTAATCATTGTTAGTTTAGGATTTGAAAGATTAATTTAAAGAATTAAAGAAAAGGCTGCATGGTGGTGCAGTGGTTAGCGCTCTTGCCTCACAGCAAGAAGGCCACCGGTTCAAGTCTTGGCTGGGGGACATGAAAAACACAACATCAATGGGCGACCTTTCTGTGTGGAGTTTGCATGTTCTCCCTGTGCATGCGTGGGTTCTCTGGCTTCCTCCCACCGTCCAAAAACATGCTTCATAGGTTGATTGGCAACTCTAAATTGACCATAGGTATGACTGTGAGAGTGAATGGATGTGTGATTGAGGATATTCTACCCTGCGACAGACTGGCGACCAGTCCAGGGCATCCCTTGCCTACGCCCAAGTGGCCGGAGTGGCCTCTGGCAACCCCTTGACCCCGAAAGGGAATAAACGGTAAAGAAGATGAATGAATTTAAAGAAACTTCACGGCACAAATTTTGTTTTTTGTTTCAAAGGTTGGCGAAAAAAACAGTTTGTGCAACAAATTCAAAGTTTTAAGAACTCACAGAAGTTTCTTACATGCGGTCGCCATCTTGATCCCCCCCCCTTCTCATTCAGATCTGAAGCCAGTATGAAGTCATGAGTGACCGAACAAACTCCTGTTAAAAGTTCCTGTGTCCAACAGGAAATGGGCAAGTCCACTGGTCAAATGCTACCCATGACCAACTGAGGGCTTCTTGGCTTTTTTATTGCGCCCCATGAGCCACTGCCTGCCATTATCCTTTGCCTATCCTCTAGTTGAGGATAGGTTGCTGGAGCTTGTGGAGCTGAGGTATGTGAACCGGTCCACCACCTCTCGGGTGTGATCGCTGATGGTAAGTGCGGGAGTGGTGCTGACTCCCTGGCCCATGATGTTGGTCTTCTTGAGGCTGATAGTGAGGCCATACTCTATGCAGGCCTCTGCAAAGAGATTGATAAGTTGTTGAAGAGCAGCTTCCGTGTGAGCAGCGAGGGCGACGACATCAGCAAAGAGCATCTTTGGACTCAGCAGCAGCAAGAAAATGCCAAAAAGCGTTGGGGCCAGTACACACCTTTTTTTTTTTTCAAACCGCTCTTGATTGGGAAGGTGGTCGATGACGCTCCGTCATACTGAACAGTGTCAGACCTGTCGTGGAAAGATTCTATTGTTAATCACCTTTATTTTATTATTGAGAAAGGGGGATGTAATGTAAGCTATCGCTTTTTGTAAATGTCACTACACTATGTCTGTAGTGCTGGTTTACAGCTATTGAAAAATATAACAAAGAACGTTCTCCTTACTATCCTCATCAACAAATATAAATACATCACAAATATTACTCGTCTTTACCCTAAACCACCATGACAGTATTGCTGTTTTGTGACGGTGAACTGATCCAAATCCATCTAAGAATACCACTTTTATGCCATAAAGTTAGGAACTTAGCACCAAATTGCAACATATAAGGTTTAAGATTTCAATTGCAAATTTTGATGTAGTGATTTGTCAGTGTTTGAAAACATTTCAAAATACCTAGACCTAACATAAATTAGATTTAATCGGATGTCCTTCCAAATTCAACGCTTTCAAAATGACCTTGCATAAAACATGTATTTATTTTTCCTATTTAATATAGGTCAAAATGTATAAGGCATTATTTAGGGCTTTTACTAGCATGACAGAAAGCAGCACTGTGTGGTCCCACTGGTGTTGAAAATTTGCAAGAATAATATCATTTAGGTCTATGTAAACCAGGTGGCTTCCTGGTCTACCATAAATGCACACACTAAAAACAAGACTGACATTTATTTTTAAAAATCAGACAACAATGAAAATAAACGATGAGAATCGCAATAAATTGGGCTCCACTGAAAACTGCATAAGGTTAGTGGCTTTCCATTTCTAACCAGTCAGTTTAGTAAAAAAAAGTGTTTATGCAAGGATGCCCCCATGGTGCCTTCTTCTATTTTTGTTTGGTATTCTAACTTCATTCAGGGAGTTCTCTGCTCCTCAGAAGATTCCAAATGGTTCAGGGGTTCCTCCATCTTTTCTTGCAACTCTTTTGGTGGTAGTTTCTGGCTTGTTTTTGACAATGTGCTATAAATTGTCATGGCCTGAAAGTAACAAAGGTTGAGAAGAGTTAGTGTGACTTTAAATTAGTCTGAACCTGCACAAATACCGATATTGAATAGGCATGAAAACAAACCTGAGAAACCATTCCACTGATGTCACCCATGTTGGATGGCAGTAGGATTGTGTTGGACTGTTTGGCGAGGTTAGAAAATGCAGACACATACTGTTCTGCCACACTTAAAGATGCAGCAGCGTTTCCATTCTGTAGAGGATATACAATAATTGTTAGTCCCTTTTCAGTGTGTGATTTGTGGCCCTGCAACAGACAGACGACCTGTCGTCTGCCTATGCCCATCAGTGGCCGGGATGGGCTCCGGCAGCCCCGTGACCCAGAAAGGGACAAAACATGTTTAGAAGATGAGTGAATGAATGAATTAATCTTTGTGTGTTGTTGTGTTGTTTGCAAAAACAACTATGCAGCAAATTAATTTGTTTCATTTGTTCAGGTATAGGATGTGTGTTCTTGGTGTTCCCTTTTTTTTTGAGCAGTATATTTTTATGTAAAGTATAACTTTATTTTGGTCTATAATAGTTCAAATAGCTCTTGTAGCGGTAAAAGGTTGCAGGACCCTTTAGTCTAACAATTACCTGTTCAGTCAGAGCCTCAGAGAGCATACGTATGGCTTTTGCTTTGGCCTCAGCTTTGGCTATGACTGCTTGAGCCTCACCTGCAGGAAACAGAGGAATTAATCACACAGCGATGAATGGAATCTGAACTTTTCAAGTATTTCAGAGAAAAAAAACAAGACTGGCAAACAGCAGCATTTGTTCCTTTGAACACAAAATAACTGATTTAAAAACAAGCCTACCAGCTGCTTTATTGATCTGCTCTGCCTTCTCTCCCTCTGAGGCCAGAATCTGCGCTCGTTTTCGACCTTCAGCCACATTTATGGCTGCCTCCCTTGACCCTTCAGACTCCAGCACAGTTGCTCTCTTCTTCCGCTCAGCTTCAACCTTTAAGCAGTAAAGAAAATGAATAGATTAAAAGCCAGAGCTTTTATAACATGAACTTTATCATCTTTTAAAAAAATGCATAGTTTTAGGTTATGTCATATCAAATAAAATAGATTTTTTAAAAGGCAATTTCACCTGCATCTGCATAGATTCTTTAACACGAGGCGGGACGTGTATGTCCTTGATTTCATAACGGAGGCAGCGGATTCCCCACTCATCTGATGCTTGGTTGATGGAGTGAACCATGTTGGAGTTAAGAGATTCCCTTTCCTAAAAAAATAAAGACAAAACGATGAGAAACTTTTCAACGATGAGAAACTCGGGTGCTATTTTTCGACTCTTTGCTAACTTTTATTCCTTAAAATAAACAGGTGAACTGTTTTTTTTTTTAATAATCTTAAGCTGCGTTCCCATTGACTATGAAAATTTCCCTGGGGAGGTGTTCTGGGCATGTCCCACTGGGCGGAGGCCCTGGGCAGGGGTTGACATAGCCCAGAAATTTGCACTGGCCCACAGGGCCAGTAGTTTTTGAAAGTTACTGGCCCTGCCTGAAAGTTACTGGCCCCAACACCGCACACAGCGCGACCCGCAAGTGACGGACGCTGCAACTTTAGGGCATGCCTAGAGCTGTGACAGTGTCTGATTTTTTATCACCGCGGAGATGAACCACGAGGGGGCGCGGTGTCGCAGTTAACCGCAGCCCCCCCCCCACATAAAAAGCACAAAACCCCCCTGGCGGCCGCATCGGAAATAAATACAATTACAACGTACTTTTCTTTATTAACAAATAACAGTAACAACTAACAACTACCTAGATTGACTGTGACTGTGTGAGTGCTAGGAGGAAGGTGCGCACACGTGTGTTGGGGGTGCGTGTTGATTCCTCTGCAGCGGACCACTCTCCAGCGGCATGTGAGCCTTCACCTGTGCTCTCTGGTACAGACATCTTCTCAGAATATTATATATTGCCCAGTAATAAACAGACTGCAGACACTTTATCACTTTTCCAGTAGCCGTGAAGCCTTACACCCATGAAGAACAAAAAAAAATGTAGTGAGATCATGGAAATCTAACAGTGGAGAAACTATGTCTCCCGGCTTGCCTGGGAATGTCCCAGGGTCCCCCCAGAGGAGAGGAAGGAAAGTCTGAGGATTTTTGCTTAGACTGCTGCCCCCGCGACCCGGATAAGTGGTGGAAGTGGATGGATGGATGGATGAATGGATGGATAGATGGATATTGCACAGATTGTACGTAGCGGCAGTGTGAGACAGCCTTGACTTAGAACTGGTAGAGATCATGGAGAATCCGAAAGTTCAATTAAAAGAAAGCGTCGCAAGGGCCCACGGCGGCGTTGCTCATGGTGCTGACGCATTATTTCGGCTCAGTGCTTTGAATGTCAAAATAAAGAAATTCAATGAAGTGCGGGTTTACGTGTTCTTTGCGTAGTTATTTCATACCTCTGTGGTTTTATCGTGGTTCATTTGTGATAAATGTGTCAAAATTTCTTGTAGAGAACCATAACTTTTCTCACTTTTTTCCACGTATATTTAATATGAACAGTTTTCGTATGTGGAACATGCACATTGCACGGATTGATTTTAAGAAAATTTCAATAGTATTTCAAGTTTTGTGCCTTTTTATCTTTCTAATCTTTCAGTATTGATAAATATAAACTCTCATGGAACCAAGATCCTCTGGCACTAGTTTCCAAAAACAAAACCTTATGGAAAGGCATCTTTTCAGCATTTTGGACATAAATATTTTTAAGAAAAGGCTTAAGACCCACCTTTTTAACATGCATTTTAACTCTTTATCATTTTTTTTTAATTCTACATGTTTTTGTTGTTCTTTGATTCATATCCTTAAACGTTCATGTTTAACTAATCATTATAACCTATATTGTTTTGTTTTAAAGATCATTTTTATTTCCAGTGAGTTACCAGTTGGAATCTTCTCTGGGTCAGCTGCTGTTCCAGCCTGGTTTGCTGCTGCCACCGCTGCCTGTATTGTACTAAACTTTGCACTACATTGTGTGAAATAAAATATGATTTCATCTAAGGCAGGGAACATATTTATCTTTACCCGAAAAACTTTATCCAGTGTTAGTTTGCCCAGCTCTGAACGCATGGTGGTTTGAGCCAACTGTGTGACTGCATATTCTGGATCCTCAACGCCATAGCTGGCCTGAGGGAGGAAAAGATGGGAAATTTTCAGATTTGGCAATGCATTAAAAACAAGGATAAAATAAGCAGACAGCTGTTGCAACCCTAAACTGTTCCGCTGTGTACCTTGAATGGGTCCAGGATCCTTAAATAAAGAACTCCATCGATCTGAAGTGTTACATTGTCTGTAAATGTAAATTCAGATATAAAAAATTATATTATATCTGTACACATCCACTTCATTGCTCTTAAATAACAGAGAAGTACCATCCTCAAGAAAACAGAGTGAGTTTTATTCCAACCCCCATCCGGAATTAAACTTAATTATTATAAATGGGTTACTCACCTAAAGACACTGCAGACTGTTCTGGGACATCAATCACAATTTCTTTGAGACTTTGCACATAACGAATTCGGTCAAGTAGGGGGATGAGGAAATTTAAACCCTAGAAGAAGATGTTGATGATAATTGAGTAAAAACCACCACAGAGCTGATTAAAGCTGCAGAAACTATGTATAAGTGATTGCTCATATACAATTACATTTATAAGATCATTTCCGTTTCTTCTTAGTTGTTTCACAGACATTTTGCCTTAAATTTATTTATTTTTAAACATCTTCAGTTTGTGATGAAAAGGTAAAGGTTTCTGCCCATGTTACGGTACTTAAACTTAATAGGGGCTGTTAAATTTAGGTTAGATTTAGGTTAAGATTAGGGACCGTGGCGAAGAGATTGAGCGGTCAGCCTGCAGTCTGAAAGACGGAAGCTTATTTTCTGCATCTTTCAGACTGCAGGCTGAAACACACAAACTTGGTTCTTGCTTTTTTTGAAGGGTCCTTGGGCAAGAAATTAAACACAATATTGCTCCTGGTGGTCTGATTAGCACGTTGTATGGTGGCTCTATGGCAGTGCCCAACTGTGTGAATATGTGTGTATGTGCATGGGTGAATGGGACTTTGGGCAAAAATAACGGTAGAAAGATTGTACACCACTGACTATATGGCTTAATTTAGGGTCATAGTGACTGCTGCAAACTCTCACCGTTTTTCTGATATTGTGGGCCACACTGAAATGTGAGTGTTAAAACCAACGGAGTACTGGAAAGAGTTACGTTTGGTACTGGATGTTTTTGTGCTTTGAGCTAGCCTTAAACCTAAGTGTAATATATAAGGGTCGATTACTGATGAGCATTGTTGGGAGGTAACGGATTACAAAGTAACGAAGACTTACTGTAATTTAATTACTGGAATTACAGTTTAAATTATGGATTAAAGTTACTGGACTATAGAAACCCAAGTTACTTAATTACTTAGGAAACAAAAAAGAGTTTTTAAAAAAAAACGAGTTACTGGCACATACTCGGACACGTGCACGCAGTGTTGGGATCGGTCAAAGCACAGTCATTGCTCATTGCTGCAGTCACATTGCTTTCCACACTGGCTCAAAGATGAGCCATTTTATTTATTTTATTTAATAAAGAGAGGGATAATACCGGCTCCAAAATGCGGTGGAAGCGACCCATTCTTTCCACCACCCAAGCTTCCTGTTGGGGCACAAAGAGGATCACAGTGTTCATCGGCAAGCTGGAAGCCCATCGCTGCTGCACTGGTGTAACCAAGAGCCTTGGTGCAGGCCGCTGAGCTTGCTAGGAAAAATAAAATAAAATGAATAAAAACATATCAATATATAAACATTTTACAGAAAATGACAAATTACTGGCCTTAACCTAAAATAATAATCACAATAAAACACATCAAAATTAAAGTTATCAGATGAGAGGAGAATTAGTTTATATTAATTTAACAACCACTTATACATATCCATTCCTTACTGCATATCGATAGCAGAACACAACATGACATGGACAAAAACACTGAAGCTCTTTCAGGTGTTTGCACAAGTATGAAATAAATTTTCACTAATGTAAGACTAAAAATGGATAGTGGCCACAACTTAAAGGAAGCTCCAGCATTGTTTATCACATTGTTTATCACAATGCTGGAGTGTAAAAGTGTTAAAAGTAAAACAAGCCCCTAATATTGTCAATGACTCTACCTTTTCTTTTAATACTTTTAAAATTAAATACATTAGGACCAGAATTTATATAAAAAAAAACAATTTTATTTTTTATTAATAATGCCGTCTATAATCATAATCATGTTTCCCGTGAATAATATGAATGAATGTTCCTTGACTTTTCCTAAAGCAATTAAATTCTCATTTGATTTAAAATCTGTTAAAAAAAGTTTTCTCATTTAAACTCTGAATTTTTGAGTTCAAATTTTAAACCTGAGCTAAAACCTTTAAATACGAAAGTATCTAGTATGTTTTGGATATGACGTGCAAACATTTACGAATCACGAACCAAACATTATTGCAAAAAATTTACAACTCAAACGAATTTTAAAAATAAAAAAAAATCAATTCTAATGTGGAATGGGAAAAAGTTTTTATTTTTATTTTATTTATTTACTTACTAAGGAAAAATGAAAATCTCTTACTTAGGGTTCAGTAAGTAAGTGTAGTGACACACACACAGGCAGCCTTTCCCGACCTTTCGCAAGCTAACAAAATCTCTACAAAACTTACCAGCAAAATAGCTCCACCAGTCCGACACAGCGTTCGTAACATGGCTTAAATATTACGCAAGTACTGTAGTGACCAAAAGTAGTTTTCTAAACTAGGTTTAATTCAAACTCTTCACTTACGAGTGACCCTTACAAGCCAGGAAATGGACGTTACATCATCTGTACGCTTAGGGAACACCTCCGGTCTGCAACAGAAATCGGTCGTTTATAGTTCCGTTGGAAACATTGATGTTTTTTATTTTATTTATGTTTTACGAACTTAATGGTAAGAAAGAATCTGATGTGTCAAGGTTTTTAATCCAGTTTCCCAGATTTATAAAACAGAAATTATCATTAGATATTCTTTAAAGTTTGCCAAGTACTGAAAGATCAACCATAGCAGTATTAGTATATTTTAAAAAACAACAGTAAAAATAAATCAAAAAGTCACATGTACTTTATTGTTTAAGTGGAGTCACGCTTGGAGAAAAAAAATTGTTTGACTTGTGTCCCTGGTGTAATTCCTAAATAAATTCGTATTAGGACAGTGTTTCGCTGTTTTTATTTTTTTAGAGAGAAAATTCTATGAATCTTTATTTTGCATACTAAAAACTCGTGCACGTTTTTTTTTTTACAAAGGAAATCAGCCATTGGTAGTCAATGTTTTTATATAGGTTTGCCCTTAATCATCATTACAAGACCTAAATAAAATAAATAAATAAAATCAAAGCAGATATGACTCTTTAAGGTGTGTAACTTTCCTGTAAATAATTCCAAATCTGCCTGTGACTGACACTGACACTGTACTTTACTCACTTACTTAATTACTTGGTTGCTTGCTTGCTTACTTACTTATTTATTCATTTATTTATTCATTCATTTATTTATTCATTCATTCAGCCAACTCAGTTGCTATGTGGGAGAGTGTCCACCCTGTGACTGGAAGGTTGTGAGTCCAAATCCTTCATAAAAAAGACCTTAAAAAATGGGACCCAATTCTTTCCTGTTTGACACTCAGCATAAAGGGGTTGGGTTTGGGGGTTAATAAACCAAATGGGATGCAGTATATTAGATGCTCAATGTAACACTCTGGGATGCTGGTTTTATTTGTGTTCCAGTACAATCAAGAAGTTCAGATAGCATATGATAATGCCCTCAGCATTTAATCAGAAAGACCACTGTGGTGCAGCACAAATGAGAAGTTTGTTGGTGTAGAAATTAACACTTTTCAAGCTTTTTAAAAAGCCTTATTTACGGTTTTAATCAGCGTCTTAAAGTTTTGGAGAATGAAATTATTCGAAACCTCACCAACATCAAGCACAGCTCTCTTGGTTACCAGTCCTCAATTTAGAGGTACTGGTATGGATGTCTTTTTAAGCCCCTAAGTTCTAAGTTTTTAGGTTATTAACTTTTAAGTTTATAATTTATGTTTGCCTGTATTTTAAGCTTTATAATTTAAGGATTTGTTTATTGTGTTGACATTTGGACCTTCAGGTTGTTATACAAATTCTATTCTATTCTATTCTATTCTATTCTATTCTATTCTATTCTATTCTATTCTATTCTATTCTATTCATTGCTTTAAAAACATGCTAAACATAATATAGGATGTAAAAATATGTTTTTAAAAAGTAAAAAAAAGACAGTCATCGTTAAAAATTTCATTTTTTATACTGTTTACGTCACCTGTTTGCTTAGTCAAAGTATCTTGATCAGCTATTGGTTAAACCTCTGTATTTAAAAAATGTTTCCGCCCTCTGCAGTCTTGTGGTAATCTCATTGGATGCCTTAAACGCCAGTAACAGGTGCTTTGACCACGCCTCTTCTTTCTCTACTAGTCCTGAAAACCTGGGGTGAGAGTTTTAATAATGGCGTGGACATGGCACAGGCTTACTGCTCTTCTCAAATGTCTGGCATCTGTAAGCGACTTGTAAACATTGAGGTGTTCGTTTCAGAGCGGTGACAAACATTTTAACGAATGTTACAATGTTACCTCACCAAGTAAATCTCCGCTGAAAGCTTTCCGGACTGGACTTTATAGTTGGAGCGCTTTGCCATGTCGTTGTTATGTGTTAGAGGTAAGTGTCTCTTTGCATTTACTCAACTGTCAAAAGTGTTTTATCGTTAAAGTCAGTCAAAGAAACTATTTTGTGATGGAAATGTGACTTATCCTGAGAATACCACAAAAATAAATAAATAATTAAATAAAAAAGAAAGAACCCCCCCTCCCAAAAAAAAAGAATAGATAAAATAAATTAAACTTTAAAAGTATTTTCGACGGAAATAAAAAGTTAAATTCCCCCTCTGCATTTATTTTGTTAAGTGAACACACCAGCTGTTCAGTCCTCAACAGGACGCAGGTTAACCAGACACTTTGACTGAGATTGATGTATTTTACTGTTGATTTAACTGTTTTCTTTAAATAAATACATTTATTTTGTATTGCTTAATGCACTAATTTAAGTAATTCAATGAAAATTTGACTGTATTCATAAGTGTTCCGTAAAATCAATGCTAGTTAACACTTTTCATAACATGCAACGTGTCACTTTGATTTAATTTAATTTTTGTGTTTGATTCTTCTGATTATTTGCAAAAAGTCCCACTGAGACAAACCAAAAGAAGAGAGTACCTTGGGAAATCTATCTCTTCACAACCAAAATATGTTATGTAATATTAATTTTTTCAGCAATTTTGCTTTTTTGAAAAAGGAGGACAGTGCTTTGTGTTAATACATTACCTTTGTTACTTGTTTTGAATTAATACGGGTGTTTCCCCTTCTCTTTGGTCAGAGCGCGTATGAACAGAGCATATGTGTAAACCTGTACAAAAACAGCCTAGAAAATAAAAAATAACATTAAGCCTGTTTGTTGACTTTTAGTCAGACACACTGATCCCTGCCTTTTTAAGAGCATTATAAACACATTTCTATTGTATTCCTCTATTCATTTCAAGATTTTTTGAAATTCTTCATCACAATAATGTGCACAATTTGATATATTTAGGATTAATTATGAAAAAAGTGATTATAGACAGATTGCTGCAATTGCTCCAATTGCTGTAACTATTAGAAAAATAGCCAATCAATGCATTCCCATAAAATATACAGCCCCAATTTAATCAAGTTTGTTTGTTTAATCCATCACACTCTTTCCTTGGGGTTCTGTTAATCATCTATTGTTAGCCTGTTAACCTGGTGGTCTGGTTTATGGAGTTTATTATTAAGCATCTGATTTCTGAGAGGAAAATGCTGAGTAAGGAATTTAAAAAAAGCCCAAACTTATTGAATGATTTATGATTTAATATTCTGTGGTTTCCACCATATCTTCATTTTCCTTCCTGATTTAAAAAACACCAAAACAATCCATGCATAATTCCGGCAGACGTAAACTGGAATAATGCGCCCCATGTGGTACCCTCAGCATTTCTAACAAGCTTTTATTTTTTCCTTTATGGCCATTGGGTTAAAAAAAACATTCAAACTAAATTAGGTGTAAATCGTTTTTCGATCCTGAAGTGTTCCTTTTATTTTTTGATGGTTTTAAAATAAAAAAAATAAGAAAAGTTGCAAACAGCACTTGACTTTTTCCCCCCAAATAATTTGAATATAATGTTGCAGAATAATGGCAAGCTAAGAGCTGGTTTAATCATTAAAATACTAAATCCACACTTACGTAGTTGGTCATCCCCCTGTTACACAGGAACTGTGTAATTTAATAATGGTGAGTATCCCATTTTATGGGGTGTAGTTTTTTAAACTTTTTGTTGTATTTATCAAACATTTGTACATTTGAGCAGTTGATTTTGGAGCTGACATTTGGTTGGTCAAAGACCAACTTAATTTTTGGAATGTCTGATTTTTCAACAGTGTTGTGATCTTTAACTCATAAGATTTTCAAAATAGGATGGTTCTAGTCAGGGGCGCCACTACCCAATTTCATAGGAGTATGCAGCCCCATTATAAAAGCCCCCCCCCACACACACACACACACTCACACACACAGACATAAATGCACATAATAAAACGCCCCATCCACCCCTAGATTGGGTGAAGGCCATTAAGAAGGATCTCCTGAGTAATGCCTTACCCCAGCACTCTCTTCTGTACCTCTGTTTTCTTCTCCCTCTTCATCATCAGCTGATCATCTCTCTGTCTCTCTCTCTATCATTATCATAATCTTCATCTGAACCTCTCTCCTTATTCTTCTCTGTTATGACTGACTTGTCTTGTATGTCTGCACTTGTTTTCCCAAAATAAGTGACTACGTGATTAGTAGAAGTTCAAACCAGAATGAGTATCTAAGTTTTTGTGGCTTCAATAGTTTAATTATTCCTACCTGAAGTCATCACTGCTCTTTTTGATATTAGATGCCATCACCAGCCCTGAACATCCACCAATTATGAGACCAACCTGTTTCTTTCATCCATCTGTTCTAATTCTTTTTCTCTCTTCTCATCTTTCTTTCAATCCTCACAGCTGTATGATATAAACTTTGTGTTAGAAACATTTGAAAAGAATACAGTGACTACACTATTTATAAAAATATATATATATTTTATTTTAAATTATATTTTTCTTGGGTATCAGTTAGTGGTTTAATAGAATAGAATAGATTTCTTTATTGTTGTCAAAATGTTCAACTAAAATCCAAAATTTTGTTCAACCAAATTGATATTAAAAGCAATAAACTAAACAGACAAAAAATGTTAGTATCCAAACTTTTAACATTATAAAAAGAAACAAAAACACCATCCCACCATCACACACACATCTCTCTACTTCTGCCCATAGGACAGTGCTTCTCAAATAGTGGGGCGGTGTGCAGTAGTAACGGCGCCACTATTGGTTTTCTATTATCTGTAATACCATGTAATACCATGATTGGCTGCTGGGTGTGTGTTAAAAACTGTTAAACCATGGTCCGGTTGAATACTCGATTTTGATTGGCTGCTAGGTATGCATTAAAACCTGATAAACCGCACGGTGAAAAAAGAAGTTACGGTCACCTAGCTTAAATGTTTTGTATCACTGCGCTGGCTTCTTTTAAACAACCTTTTGGACAAAACAAGCAGTAAGAGGTGAACTTTCTCTGATGCTTTATTCAACCCATCGGAAAGCCGATATACAGTGGTGGAAAAAATTGTTGGTACCCCTCAGAAAGAAAGTCCACAATGCTCATTGAAATTACTTGAAACGTTCAAAAGGAACAATAAATAAATTTTTTTTCCAAAATTAAATAATCAAAATCAGCCATTACTTTTGAGTTATTGAATAACAGAATTATTTTAAAAAAAAAAACTAATGAAATAGGGCTGGACAAAAATGATGGTACCCATAACTTACTATTTTGTTGCACAACCTTTTGAGGCAATCACTGCAATTAAACAGTTTCTGTATTTGTCAATGACTCTTTTCCCCTCTCGACATGTATTTTGGCCCACTCCTCATGAGCAAACTGCTCCAGTTGTCTCAGGTTTGACGAGTGTCTTCTCCAAATGGCATGTTTCAGCTCCTTCCACAGATGGTCAATGGGATACAGATCTGGGCTCATAGAAGGCTTCAGGCAGACTGACTGATTATGGGTTTGAAAACAGCTGTGACGTCAATTAAAGGACATACCTGAGTTCATCATGACCCCCTGGGCAATTACCGTAGTTCTCACTCTTTTATGGAGGTACCATCATTGTTCAGCCCTATTTCATTAGTTTTTTTTTCTTTAATAATTCTGTTAATCAACTACTCAAAAGTAATGGCTGATTTTGATTATTTAATTTTCAATAAATTTTAATTTACTGTTACTTTTGAACGTTTCAAGTAATTACAGTGAGCATTGTGGACTTTTTTTCTTTAACTGAAGGGTACCAACAATTTTGTCCACCACTGTATAGATCTCTTTATATTGCCGAATCTTGACTGCAGCAGTCATGCCGCACCACATAAGAAATAGTCCGCTTTTTGTCAGAAAAGCGATCCAATCGGAGAAGAAAAACAGGAATTGACTTAAAATAATATAATATTTATTGCTTTTGTAAGTGACCATGGTATAAGCGGGTTAATGGCCTTCGAAGTGTGCATTATCACTTTTAACGCACACCGTGGAAGCCTGAACCGCCCGTCGGCCATTAACGCTTACTTGTAGAAATTTTTATGATGTCTTTATTTTCCATATAAATGTATTTTTTGCGTCTGCCTGTTGTTTAGTTGGTGTCAGTTTTTGACATAAAGACAACAGGTCATGCAGTAAAACAACTGCACTTTTAGAGATCATAAATAAACAATCATTGAGAAAAAAATCAGCACAGTGTTTTTTACCTATGCTGCTGTGTTAATGTTTCAGATCAATTTACATTTAATATTATTTATTGACTGAAATATTTTATCTCAGCATCAAATGGTTCAGTTGGTCAAAAATATTTCTAGTTTAAATAAGGACTGACAGATTTTTTATTTTAGGAACTTTAAGCTTATTTTCTGTTTTAGACTAAAACAGGGATTCTGTGTGGCAAAATAAATGTAATATTTGTTGAAAGTGGATTTATATTACTTTTTTTTTGTTAATGTTAAAAGATACAATTTTAGATATACTAACACAATTTTTATAGATACTGATCTTATTTATTGTCTCATTTATAGTCCACAGCGAGTGTGTGTGTGCGTGAGTTTTTTGTGGGTGGGGGTGGGGGTGGGGGAGGTCATTTTCTTTTTCCAAGGGAGGGGGCTTGCAAAAAATAATTAAGAAGCGCTGTCATAGGAGTAGGGATGGGTACCGAGCCCCAGTATTGAACGATCCCCGGGACAACATTCTTCAAGACCGCAGTATTGTTAAGATCTGACCTAATCGGTTCTGCTATCGGTACTGGAGAAGTCGCTTTTTTTGTGTGTCCCACAAGATATAAACATTATCTGCCATATTTAAGTCAGTCAATTGTCCGTTAATTAATGATGATATTGATTTCGCTATTCTCACTGAAGAGCAGAGGTCTGTCTAGAGATCTGACATATATATACTGCTACTACTTGGTCATTATATCTGTCAGAATAACAGTTTATTGCCCTTCCACCTTTTTTCAACATGTTATTGATAATCCTAATACTTTTTTCATGGCATCTTTCCTGTAGATCAAATTATATATAGAGGTGTCAAACTATTGCATTAATCGCATTAATGATTGCAGTTTGGCCACAAACGACCATTAATTTTGCCTCCATGATTAATTATTATATGGTTGGCACTTCTGTGAAAAAGGACTCCATCTATCATCATTTCCATATCTGAGTTTGTCGAAATTGGACCTTGCTTAACTTTCCACGCGTGTTCGAAACACCTTAAAATGTGCATAGCGACGCAGGAACACAAGAGTTTTGAATGAGGAAACTTGAAACACTAATTTACATAGACTTATCATTGAAGGTGGTTGCTTGAAAGTGCAATGCCAAGGGCAGTATAAACGTAGTAAGGATGGGAGAGGGTTACCCTGCAGGGGGAACAGTGATGGAGTTGCTGGCTTCATCGTAGAGTGTAAAGCAGAATATAGGAATTACAAAAGGGACAGATTGAGACTGGGAGTGCTCAGAGATTGCTAGAATAATCCCCTGGCCATCTGCTGCTCCCTCCATCACTTACTCAGATGAGACCCAACAGGCAGCTGAAAGCGGACATACAATGCTGCAGTGGTGCTAGCAGTTCCTGCAGCCACTTCCAGATTATGCCCAGAGATTATTTTTAAACACTGAGATAATTTTTCTCACAGCTTTTTTGGATCAGTTGAAATGGTGTTGCTTCATTGACAGCGGTCCATTTTGGGAAGCTCCTAGACTATATAAATGAGTCAAGTTTTGTGTTGTCAGATTTAGTCAAAGTGCACACAAAGATGTGCTGCTGAAGGAGCAGATTAACTGAATCTTTCACGTCAATCATCATTCCAGATGCTTCAAAGCCATCTCCAAATCTTCTGTTATATGACAGCTGCTGATCTAAATCTGCTGTTATATGACGTCTGCTGATTTATGTGAAAGAGTTTTGATGTGGACTGACACAAAGTAGTTTTGCATACTTGTCACTATTCTGTTATAGCCCATTTTATGTACAGTACTGAAGTAATAACATTCACACGCTCATCTTCAATATGCAATCGATTGTCAACTTTAATGAAAAGGCTTGTAAATGCACATTTCGGGCTTCGGTGTTTCAGAACCCTTGCATTCACGTGTCGCTATGCAAGTTTTTACGCCCATTTTTGGCTTTTATGTACGCATATAAGCCTTGAAACGCGAAAGTCAAATCAGGTCAAACTTTGACTAATCAGGGACTCAGATTTGGTAGTGATGAATGGATGGGGTCTCTGTTATTTAACTGAAGTGCCAAACCTTTCAAAATTGATCATGGAGGATAAATTAATAATTGCTGTTTGTACCCGGCCGGAATTGCATGACACCAAGTCTTTCATACATATATTCCATGCCAACTTATATTGACATGGAGCAGTGAAATAAAGCCTGGAGCAAGATTAGTGAAATTTGCACCACTTCAACATTTTGCACCAAGCCTCTTTCCACTGTAGGTGGCAGACATCTGCGACTAAACTGTAGCAAAAGAACTAGAAGAAGAAGAAGCCCTTCCTTGCTTGTCAAGTGTGAACACCATGGGCTAAATGCACGTTCTAGTGCCCTAATGACAAAATAGTTTTAGAGGCCTTCACTTCATGTTTATGAGAGTTGGGCATAAGGAACTTCATGGGATTACCTTTTAGTTTGAAATTATTTGAGTTGTTTCTTATTTTTATGTCTGTTTTGTTTGCAGGAGTAAAAATTTATAGTTTTCAAGTAACCTGAGTCTCTTTTTAAGTCAGATTTGTTTAGTTAAAATGGCTTTCTTCCTGGGCTGGGCCAGCCAATTTTTTGGTGCCCATAAAAAGCGGAGGATCTGATTGTGATGGATAGCTGAAGGGGAAAGGGAAAGTGTGAGCTGTGCAGAAAGTGTGGTTTTGTCAAATAAAGGACTATATTGTTCCTGAACTCTTTGGACATCTTCCTCCTATGTAAACTAGGATTCTCTGGTCATGTGGCATTTTGACAACAACTTTTATGGACATTGTGTCAGCTTTTTTTTTCACATTGTAATCTTTGAATTACGTCAATTTGGCAAATTGAACATTTCTGTTTTTGCAACACAAAAGGTACACATTCCCTTATATTTTTAATTTTTACTGTCCATGTGCAAGTGCATTTTCTGTGGATTTTATTCTAATATTTATGAAACCGATGTAGGTCAGCCCACAAAGGTCAGAAAAAAACAGTGGCTTGGTCCTGGAACAGTGAGCTAACTGGTGTCTAAAGAGGGGAACAGAAAATGACAGACATCAATTTCCAGCATGAAGACTCTTTGGTTTGTTGCACTTCTCAGTCAGTGTAGCACAATCTTAAATAACATCACAAATATTAGAAAATAAGATCTCTGGACGGAGTCCTTTAGATAAAGATAAAGGACCTCTTAGGACAGGGCCAGGGGTGGGCAAACTACGGCCCGTGGGCAGGATCTGGCCCACCTCCATGTTTGATATGGCCCAATGAACAATATCAGAGACCCATGTTTTTTTTTTTTTTTTAATCTGGCTACATTATCCAGACCCACATAGAAAGTGACATTTTATTCCACCCTTCTGCAGTCTGTGTTCGAACTGAACCCCTCTAAAATCCCTGTCAAATACACTCAGGACCATAAATATTTGGACAGAGACACTTTCTTTCTAATTTTGTTTCATTACATTACCATGAATTTTAAATGAAACAATTCAGATGTCATTGAAGTGCAGACTTTCAGCTTTTATTCCATGGGTTGAACAAAAAGATTGAATATAAAAATGTGAAAAACTAAAGCATTTTTTAAACACAATCCCTTCATTTCATGGGCTCGTAAGTAATTGGACAAATGAAATAACTGAAAACAAAATGGTCATTACTAATATTTGGTTGAAAACCCTTTGTTGGCAATGACAGCCTGAAGTCTTGAACTCATGGACATCACCATATGCTGGGTTTTCTTCTTCGGAATGCTCTGCCAGGGCTTTACTGCAGCGGTTTTCAGTTGCTGTTTGTTTGTGGGCCTTTTTGTCTGAAGTTTAGTCTTCAGCAAGTGAAATGCTGCTCAATTGGGTTAAGATCAGGTGACTGACTTGGCCATTCAAGAATATTCCACTTCTTTGCTTTAATAAACTCCTGAGTTGCTTTGGCTGTATGTTTTGGGTCGTTGTCCATCTGTATTATGAAATGTCGCCCAATTAGTTTGGCTGCATTCACCTGGATCTGCGCAGTGCACAGTGCCACTAGCAGCCATGCATGCCCTGCACATCACACTGCCTCCACAGTGTTTACTGATGATGTAGTGTGCTTTCGATTATGAGCTTCTCCACGCCTTCTGCATACTTTTCTCTTGCCATCATTTTGGTAGAGGTTGATTTTGGTTTCATCTGTCCAAAGAATGTTTTTCCAGAACTGTGCTGGCTTTTTTAGATGCTGTTTAACAAAGTCCAATCTAGCCTTCCTATTCTTGAGTCTTATGAGTGGCTGGCATTTTGCAATGTACCCTCTGTATCCACTTTCATGCAGTCTTCTTTTTATGGTAGACTTGGATATTGATACGCCTATCTCCTGGAGAGTGTTGTTCACTTGGTCGGCTCTTGTGAACAGATTCCTCTTCACCATGGAAATGATCCTGCGATCATCCACCACTGTTGTCTTCTGTGGAAGTCCAGGTCTTTTTGCATTGCTGAGTTCACCGTTGCTTTCTTTCTTTCTCAGGATGTGCCACAGTGTTGATTTTGCCACTGTTAATACTGTAGCAATTTATGGCATAGTTTTTTTCTGTTTTCTCAGCTTAATGATGGCTCCTTTCACCTGCATGTTGTCTGTTCACAGCCAAATCTTCAAAATGCAAGCACGAGTCCTCTAATCAACTCCAGGCATTTTATCTGCTTCACTCATAATGACATAACAAGGGAATTGCCCACACCTGCCCATGCAATAGCATGGAAGTCAATTGTCCGATTACTTATGAGCCCATGAAATGAAGGGATTGTGTTTAAAAAATGCTTTCGTTTTTCACATTTTAATGCAATCTTTTTGTTCAACCCATGGAATAAAAGCTAGTTGAATGCCATTGAAGTGCATACTTCAATATTTATTTAAATTGTTTTTTTCAAAATTGCTTTGAATACACTGTTAACATAGAATACCTCTGCTTCTAACAATACAAGGATCTGCTTGAAGCATTTCACCATAAAAATTTAACATCGATTTATAGCTAAATCTAAATGAATGCTGGTGCAGGCAATACTAGTAAATAATCTGAAGTTAAGATAAATAAAAAAATAGTGTCTCTGTTGAGCATCACCAAACAAGGCATTCATTTCTCACAGTGAAAGCTCTCCACTTTCCACTCTGCCATAGCTTTTATCGGGGTCTTTCTCACAAGTGAGGGAAGACTGGAGCATGAGAATGACAGGCGGATTGGAGCAGCGTCTGTAGTTATGCGGTTGCTGTATTGGTCCGTTGTGGTGAAGAGAGAGCTAAGCTAAAAAGCAAAGCTCTCAATGTACCAGTAGATCTTCGTTCCAATACTCACCTATGGTCATGAGCTCTGGGTCATAACCGAAACAACGATGTTCCAAATACAGGCGGCTGAAATGAGCTTCCTCAGTAGGGTGGTTGGGCGCTCCCTTAGAGATGAGGACAGAAGCTCGGTCACCCATAGAGAGCTCGGAGTAGAACCACTTCTCCTCCACATTGAAAGGAGCCAGTTGAGGTGGCTCGGGCATCTAGGGGAACTTGCACAATTGGTGACTGACTAAATACTTATTTAAAGCTGTGTTCACACGTGTGTGAGGCGGCCAGTTTCAATGTTAAGTCAATGATCCAGATGCAATCTGAGGACTTGTGGCGGAATTTAAGAGGGGGCGCGAATGCCTGGCAGCAGTGCGATTTGAGCGACGTTCAAATATCTGAATTATGGTTAGGTCACCATCTCGCATTACCAATCAGGGACTCAGCTTTGGGCATGTGACGTTTTCAGTCTCTTTTCTTTTTGAAATACTTCTGTTTTTGCAGTAAATCTGCGATATTTCAAGTTTTAAGACTCTTGAAGAGTTCGATTGCTACCAGAGCTGGTGGGTCATTGACCTGTGACATTGTGATGCCTGTCACAATGTCACAGTTTTGTGTAGTTCAATGAAATCCATGTCAAAATATTGTTTTTTTTTTAAAGCGATTTTTCATTTGAAGTGTAAAATTTCATTGTTTTTTTACTGTTATTTTCACATTTTCTGTATCTAATGTTTTATCATTATTACTGATTTAAAAACACTATCTTAATGGTTCATTGTTTAAAGGAGCTTGGTGAATATATTGATTTAATGAATAATTACTTACTAACTTCGAATCTAAATGTCCCACCTGGCCTTACTCTTTTTCTTCTTTTTTTTACAGTGAAGAAAGCCAAACTCCAAGGCCCACCAGGTAAGAATTGTATTCATTTATATATTTTATATCCACTTCTTACTTTTTGTTCACTTAAGGTTAAATGTTTTTCAGAGTGCTTCATTTCTCTTGTTGTGTTGTCAGTGTTTTTTAGTTCAAATATATCTATTAGGTAATTGTATGATCTGACTGCAGAAATATAAATGGATTTTAACGGAATAAAAATAATTTCGATGATAAAAATTTTGCAAAGATTCAGGCCATTATTAAATAAGTGTTATCAATCTAAGAGAAAGTAAGAAATCTTAGTATTTTAGCCATTATAAACAGCCATTTATTTGTAAAAATTTAAAGAAATGAATTGCTCCTAGCTTAAAAGGTGTAATAAAGAAGGACTAGGTCACGAGGTAACAAAGGTTTTTCAGACCTTAGCTTTACTTAGCCTTGAGTAGTGTAATCTTTTGAAAATATGAAGTTGACTCAAAATATGCGTGTTTTCTATATACCTCACAAATAAGCTCTTTTCTAACAGCCTTTTTTCATCTGCTTCTAAATCACCATAATTTGAAAAGAGAAATACTCAGAAATGCAATTTTTGAGCTTAGGTTTGTTAATACCAAAAGTATCTACTCTCCTAAATATTCTACAGTCAATTATCATCATCATAACAAAATGGAAGAGTTTGGGAACAGCAGCAACTCAGCCACAAAGTGGTAGGCCATAGTGCAAAGAAGGCGCAATTGAGTCAATTGCTACAGAGCTCCAAATTTCATGTGACCTTCAGATTAGCCCAAGTACAGTATGCAGAGAGCTTCATGGAATGGGTTTTGAATGGCAGAGCAGCTGCATCCAAGACACACATCAGCAAGCGCAGCAAGTGCAGTGGCCTCCAACCTTTTTCAGGCCAGGGACTGGTTAAGGTCAGAAAACATTTTCACATACAGGGCCGAAGTTTGCGTTTAAGCTTCCTGTTTCCATTTTTCAAATTAAATGCTACTACAAGAAATTTAGTTTAAAATAATCTGAAAACATACGTTTTTCTTTTCTTTGACCGGTGACGAAGGTTCAATTAAAATAAGTTATCGTTTTGTAAAGGTTGTTTTGCTTTTTACAATAATTCAATAAAAGCAACATTATAGTTTTTCTTCATTGAATAGCATCCTAGTCTCAGATCATTTTTCAGGGCAAACAAAAAGATTAATCATATTTTGTTTTTACTTTATTCCTTATAAATTGTGCACTTTTAAAATAAAATGACAAAACTCTTGTGAAACTGGTATTTTCTAAATATAATAATAAACATGAAACGTGTCTGCAACTTCAATATCTGTATATGTGAAACATTGGAGAGACAGTTGTCGCGCATTAGCCAAGTAAGCAGCTTCTTGTACGAGGGAACAACTGTCTCAATAAATCTGTATTTGGAGGAAAACTCCTGGTTTTGTCTGTAATTGCGGCTTCATTTTTCTTTGAAGTTGAAGACTCTTCTTCTGTGTCCTCACTGACTCTTTTCTCCCCAAAAACCCTTTCCAAATACATTTTATTGTTTTCCTTTGGTTTTTGTTAGCTTTTAAACATTGAGCTGCTAACTTTGTGGTCCATGCAGCTGCTTAAAGCCATCTGGTAGTTATCCAAAATAAAATTACTTTTAGTTTCAGAAATTAAATAAAACGGAAATAATTGAAGTTACTATATGCATTTTTGTCTGCTGCCCTGTACCAAGTGGCCTGGGGGTTGGAGACCATTCTGACATTCTCTGGAGTGATGAATCTTTTCCATCTGGCAATCTGGGTATGGAGGTTTCCAGGAGAATTGGAACATTTCAGACTGCATTGTGCCAAGTGTGAAATTTGGTGGAGGAGGAATTGTGGTGTGTTTTTCAGCTTGAAAGGAAATTTAAATTCCAAGCTCCCCAACCTTGTGGGAAAAGTTTTGAGTGGGCTCCTTCCTCTTCCAACATGCCTGTACACCAGTGAACAAAGTAAGACCTTTTCCAACACGACTTTGCACCAGTGCACAAAGTAAGGTCCATAAAGACATGGATGACAGAGTCTGGTGTGGATGAACCTGACTGGCCGGCACATATTCCTGACCTGTACCCAATAGAACACTTTTGGGAGGAATTAGAGCAGAGACTAAGAGCCAGGCCTTCTCAACCAACATTAGTGTGTGACTTCACCAGTAGAAGCTGTAATAGCTGCAAAAAGCTGGACCAACATCATATTGAGCTCTATGGGTTAGGAATGGGATGGCACTTCAGCTCATATGTGAGTCAAAGCAGGTGAACAAATGCTTTTGGTAATAAGTGTATGCCCTCCATCATCAGAAAAATGATACAAGAACATGCCAAAAACACCAAAAAGACCATTTTCATCTGAGTCGGTCTTTAAGATTGTGTAACCCTGTGTTCTGTTACAGCAGGCTATGACTTTAGATTGGTTGCTTCTAAATCCAAATCCTCACCTCCTCCACCTAAACAAATCCCTGTTGTGTGTACACTCATGCCTAACTTTAAGTCTTTTGACACTTCTGGCAAGAGAACAGAAACTTTGATAGGTCACCTTAGCTCTGTGTGTGACACCCAACTCAAAGTTGTCACATGTTTAACTCCTTGTTAACCCATGGTAAACAAAACAGTATTGTGAGCCGTCTCCTTTTCACTTCTGTATTCCTCACTCCAGAAGGCCATAAAGGTTGTGATACTTGTCCTGGAGAAAACTTCAGCATTAATTCAGTTAAGACGGTTATTACTTTAAAGTGAAATGTAAATGCCTGCCTTTTCCACGTATTCATGAGTGCTGAATAATTAAACATTTATGTCTCATAAGGATTTTAAAAAGTAGTCTTCATTTACTGTATTTTTCACACTATAAGGTGAACTTTAAAGTCTTAATAACTTTTTCACTCATGGGCCACAAAGGGTTCTAAAATTCAATTGAAAGAGTCAGACCAGGACCAGATGTGTGAACATTTTCACAATTTTCTCTCTTGTTTAAATTCTTAAAGTTCAAACCGTCATAGTAATTAAGTCCAGGAGTATAGAATGAAAACAAAGATCTGATCGCGATCAAAGATTTATGTAGGTCTGTACAGGAGACACGGCATATAGGAGATTGATTGACAAGATCTCCAACCAATCAGGACACAAAACAGGGTGCACTGTTTGAAAAATAAGCAGCATAATCTCTCTGACAGAGTGAGCGAAACCGCAAAAGATAAACTGCAACGTAGAAAGGCAACACTGTCTTCTGTTTCACTTAACAGGGATTATTTTAGGGGTTTAGATTAGGGCACATACTGCAGAAGGATACAATAAAATATGTTCAATGTGTCTCTTGATCGCGTGGCCAGATTGAAAAAAAAAAATGCGATTCTGATATTGTTTTTGGGGCCGGACCAAATATGGAGGCGGGCTGTAGTTTGCCCACCCCTGCACTACATAGTGCACTACATAGTGCGTTTGCCATTTTGTAGTGCTCTCCAAATCTACAATTCCAAAATTGAGTGCCCTTGAAATTTCACATAAGTCTCTGGGAAAAACCAATGTGCACCGATGCTCACTAGATTGTCAAATATAGATCACAATGCATTGCATTTAAATAATTGTTTCAAAAAATGTGTTTACATGTATTTTCTAATTACATCATCAACATTTTCATCTTCAGAACACAGTGGATTCATTAATAGTCATCATAAAATGCTTGTATTGATTAGATTTTCACATCAGTGACGTCATATTTGGCATTAAAAAAAAACAAAACTAAAACTAGTGAGCAAAGTGTCCGAATTGCTTTTAAAATTCAGGGAACTAAATAGTCTAGCACTATATAGTTTTTTAGTATTTGGGGACTAGGGAGGGATTTCGGACATAGCCTTAGAGTTACTGTAAACAAAGTTAATTAAGTCTGACCGACCGAAGGACTTATCTTTGACTCTTTTGTTGGGTTTTAGTTTGCGCTGCTTCTATTTTTCTACATTCCAACTGTCATTGTTTTTATTTTGTCTGGTTGGATATTTTATTTAACGTTCTCTTTCCTCATAACAATGCTTACTTGCCCTACTTAAGAGGATGTGACAATCACCAGATGAGGCCTTTAGGTTTGCATAAGGTTGGTCCATGATAACTGTTTGCTTTGTGCTTTTAGCACACCTGCACCTGGGCTTTCTGTCAGCTTCAGTTTGGAACTCTACGTTCAGCTTTTTCCTGGACCATACTCATGTGGTCTGGGATGGGCTTTTGACTGTCTTTCTATTATTTTATTTACTATTGAATTAATATGTACTTTAACATTCAAATCGATTAATCAAACCCATTAATCAGTTTTTCTTTATTGTAATTCTTTTTTTTAGGCTATAACTTCTTTAATTTAGTTGTTTTATTAGGATAACTCCTTATTTTATCATTGAAAATTCCACTTCTCGGATTCCAATTCTCTGTTTATATATACACGTTTTAATTTTCATTATGAATTTTTTTTTTAAAAAACTGAAAAATTACGGCAATTTTTCATTCAAATCAAATCAGATAGTGAACTGAATTAAAATAACTGAATTAAAATATATTCGACTAAGTAATTTAGCAGCAACAGCAAAAAAAAAAAACTTGAACGTTATTTTCTTAGCAACACATCTGGTTCAGAAACTGTGCAAAAACAATAATTTATTTAAACTTGAGTCTAACAATAACAAAAAAGTTGTCTTTTGGACTATGTCACTTTTACCACAGGCAACATTCATCAGCAGTCGGAATTGTAAATGTCAGCCTTCCAACTGCTTGCTCTTTTCTGACTAATTTATTGAGTAAAACTTCTCATCAATCAATAATAAATGTAGACATTTGACTAGGGTTCCAGGCTGAGTGGGTGGTTTTCATGCTGGATTGGTGACCGGTAGCTCAAAACATCCTCTTCCGCTTCAGTTCATCTGCTTCTTCAACGTAAAAACATATTGATCCTATTGTTGTTATCCCAAAACTCAGTATGCATGTTTCAAAAACAGCTGCAACCAAAAGAAAGCCAAAAACAACTAAGTATAACATTGTACCTGTTGGGTGTTTCAAATATGCAAGTATTAACACCATGGTGCAGAAAATTAACAACTGCTCCTTGATATACGAGGGCGTTCCAACAGGTGTGTGACTCGTTGCAGTCTCTGGCATGGCTCTGTTATTTTTGTGATTTGTGATAGTGCGAACTGCGTGCATATGGTTTTTTTTTAAAGATTTTTCTTTTTTTTAAATTAAAAATACATTGGACTATGGGCACGTTTTTGCAAAGTCAAGCATTTTTTTTCTCTATTTCACTGTTGTTGTCGTCCACCTGTCATGGGGCGGTGGCTCCACATGTCGCAAATGGCCAGTACGCTAACCGCATCACTTTCAGCTGCAAGCTCCTTCTTTTCCTGAAGACTTTTATGCACTTAGAGGGAGTACACAGGAATTCTGGTGGAGGAGCTCATCCTGTATAACTCTGATCAAATCAAACTTTTATTCAAAAAGCGCTTCTCACACTTTGCGCAACTCGAAGCGATTTAACATTTAAAACAAAAAGCAAAAAAGCTAAAAGTCCAGCCCCGGACGGCCTCTGGCCCATACTTTAAAAGAAAATCATTCAAATAAGAAGGCCCAAGACCATTAAAACATTTATAAACCATTAAAATGACCTTAAAATCATTGCAGTGATTTTAAAATGAGTGTAATGATAGTATTTCATATCTTCAGGTCTGCTTGGACTGCATAGAGGACTGCATAGACTGGGACTGTTTTTTTTTTTTGTTTTGTTTTTCAAAATTTTATTTATGAGAATTGAGAAAGTTTTAAAACAGTACATTTAAATTCACTTAGGGCCAGTTTTGAACCCATGACATACCTCCATTCTCAACAATTATTTTCCTTTTTTTCAATTACATAACTTAGCATCTAACAAGACACAAAACAGGGAACAGCGGATGCATTATTAGGGAGGGAGGGAAGTTTAAAATAAAATAAAATAATAATAATAATAATAATCATATAAAATAAAACATTAATCTTGATTATCAATACAAGCCAGACATGTCCATTACCTCCATTTGTTGTAAATTATTAACATAAAATATCCATTGTGACCATATCTTCAAAAATTTGGGCATCTCTATCCAAAGTGGGTAGGTTAGTCTTTCCATCTGACAGATTTCATTTACAATGTCTATCCAATTGTCCAAGCTGGGTACAGTGGGGAGGAGCCAGTGTCTTGTCACTGCTGTTTTACCAGCAGTTATTAATATTCTGAATAAATTTTCATTGGTAGGTGGGAGTTGTGTCTTACCTAAAATCAGATTAGTAAAATCACAGGGTATTGTCTTATTTAATATAGATTCAATGTGTTTATGTATTTCCTTCCAAAATTGTTTTATAATGGCACATTCCCAAAATATGTGGTAATGGTTGGCTTCGACTTCTCCACACTGCCTCCAGCAGTTGTTTTTATCTCCATTGCCATGTTTCTTTTGTTTGGGTCTAATAAAAAATCTCATCAAACATTTCCATCTAAATTCTCTCCATGCATGTGAATTTGTACATTTCCACACTGATATACAGCAATCTCTCCATTCTTCGTCTGTCATAGTTGTGTTGCTTTCTTTCTCCCATTTACTCTTAACATATTGAGTTGAGGTCAATTTTTTTTTTGTCCCATTGTAAAAACTGTTGTTTGGTAAATTCAGCAGGAAAAGCTTGGAAGAGAAACAGAAATCTTGGTAGTAAGTTAATTTTCACTGATTCAATTCTTTGGGTCAGGCTAATGTAAGAGACGGCGGACCATCTGTTGATGTCAGATTTTATCTTTTTGATCAGTTCTTCATAATTATATATTTTGTTGTGTTAGTAATATCTTTGGTAATTATAATTCCTAGGTATTTTAGCAAGGACAGGTCCCATTTGAGATTTAATTTGGTACGCAGTGGGGTTGGTGGATTATAGTTTAAAGGCAGTATTTGGGTTTCCCCCATGTTTAACTTATATCCTGCGTGGTATCCAAATGTATTTAAACATTCAAATAATCTGGGCAATGATTCATTATGTTCACTTGTGTAAATTATTACGTCATCAGCATATAGGGCAACCTTATGCTCGTCCCCAGCAATAGATATTCCTTTTACATCATTAGTTTGCCAGATTCGTTGAGCGAGGGGTTCAATGTAGAGAGCAAAAAGGAGGGGTGAAAGCTCACATCCTTGTCTTCTTCTGCATTCCAGTTTAAAGGTGTTTGACAATTGAGCATTGATTTTTATACGGGTGGTTCGTTTTGTGTATAGTGATATTATTACTTGTATGAAATTATAATGAAACCCAAATCTCTCCAAGACTTTATATAGAAAACACCAGCTGACAGAATCAAAAGCTTTTTCAGCATCAAGACTGACCATTGCTGCTTCTATTTTGTTTTCCTGAATATGACTCAATATGTGTAAGGTTCGTCTTATGTTATCATGCGCTTGCCTTTGTGAAATAAAGCCTGTTTGATCGGTATTGATGAGACATGGCAGAACAGACTCTAATCTCTTTGCCATGATCGCTGTGAACAGTTTATAATCCACATTGAGGACAGAGATGGGTCTAAATCAGGGGTGTCAAACTCATTTTGGTTCGGGGGGCACCATTCAACCCGTCTGATCTTAAGTGGGCTGGACCAGTAGCGATAAGGCAAAATAACAGCTTTGTTTTTGTTTTTTTACTCAATTGAAAAACATGCCTCAACCAACATGGTAGCCTAATCATTTCTTATTACACATTCATTCACAGAGGCCAATGGATCTTAAATAAAATTAATTTCACTTTAAAAAATATTGGTTTATTCAATTTTATACAGACTGAATATTTTAAATCTTACACTGAACCAATCCTGATAATAAATTCAAGAGGGGCTACAGAAAAAAATGAAACATCTTCCTAAAATGTAAACGTCCAAACGATGACAAACTTACACTTAATTAACCTTACAAACATTTGTGAACATAAGAGTTTGGAGTTAACCTTCTTTCTCTCCTGAAACTTCACCAGACCATTAATATTAGGATTCAAATCCTGTGCAGCAACACATTTACTGTCATTCAAGTGAGCAAAACACAATGAAATGTCCATTATTATTATCATTCATTTTTATAAGAATCTTTTCCTGGTTTCTGCCTGAATTTTGTGGCAACACCTGCCTTCTTCCTGACCTGTGATTGAGCGCCATCAGTGACCAAAATTACTTCATGACCAGTTCACTTCAACATCATCCAGACTACCTGCTCCCGCCTGCGCCCGCTGAATTTCTGACCAATCCCGCCCGCTCCCGCAACGTATGCGTTACACTCCCGCCCGCACCCGCAATATGTATGTCCACTCCCGCCCGCACCCGCAAAACTCATAGAATTTAGTCCCGCACAGTAATAGAGATGCATTGATTTTGTATCGTCTCCCGTCCCGCAGGAAAAAAACACGTATTTTTATTGATATTATTAAAGAGATTCATGTCCCTCCTCAAGCCTCATCTTTTCATGTATTCCTCTTTTGTGTAATGTGCAACTTAAATATTAAATATATTTTCCCAAATCCTGTACGGTTAAAAGTGCGCGCACACACACACAGACGGCCTGAAGCGCACTTTAGTAAGAGGCGTGGCGGGGCGTTGCACACCCCCAACAACAGGTTAGATGACAGAGGCCATTGGGCGTCTCTGCCTGGTGTCTTCACGGAGCTTCATTACATAAGAATCCAAAAGCCGCACAACCTAACGTAGTCCGCTAATATATATTCATGAGATATTCATGGCAGCACTGATCCCGCAGGGTTTTTTTTTTTTGCCGCCCACTCCCGCTGCAGCACAATTCAAACCGCCCAATCCTGCTAGATTTGGGTCGGGTCCCGCGGGACCCGGCGGGACCCAATCCCAATGCAGCCCTCTATTCTGCTGCCTTCAGCATTTCTCAATAAGTTCACCATCAGAATATGGTTTGGATGTTAGCTCCAACTTGTTTGATGGTTATTTATTGGTCCAGCTAATAGTTGTATAATATTTTTTATTTATTTACTGCAAATGGTGAAACTTTTCTTTGTGGAGAGTCTCATAGTCGTGCTGAATGTTATATTCTTGGAGAACCTGTTGATGACATACCAAACATGCAGGTTGGCATTTAGCTCTGTGAACAAATAAAACGCTTTCCATTTTTCCTGGAATGCTCAGGACTTCACTTCAACCTTTTTTTTTCTTTTTGACAACATTTTGGTCATTATTGTGTCACTACTGATCATCCTTCAGTGGTGAGGCCCACAGGGAACCAAACTACTGCCTACCCAGACACAGAGCTGTAAGGTTTCGTTTTTGGCACATGCAGAGTTATGTTGTTTCAACTGTTTAGCTTTTCCTTTGCTCCCCCTAGTGGCGGAATTGTGCATTTCGGTTATTTCTTTAAAAAATCATAACTCGCCACAGAAATGGACTAGAAACTTGCTTTCTTTTTTAAACATCCTTATGATTTGTACTCTTCATGTGTGGGCCGGACTAAACCACCTGGCCGGCCGGATACGGCCCGCGGGCCGTATGTTTGACACCCCTGGTCTAAATGAACTACAGTTAAGTGGGTCTTTTCCTTCTTTCGGGATCACTGATATATTTACTTGTTTTCATGAAGGTGGTCTTTTGTTCTCTTTTAATACTTTATTTAAAATTTTGGTTAGAAAAGGTAATTTTTCCATTTTGAATTATTTGTACCATTCTGAAGGAAAACCGTCTGGCCCGGGTGCTTTATTTGCCTTGAGTTGCAAAGTTGCAACACCTCTTCTGTGTCCAGTTTTGTAAGATGAGAAATAGACTTTTGAGAACCCCATCCTATTTAGTTTCTCATGTTCAGTTGGGTTAAGATGAGTTTCTTGTAACATGGCAATTTGGACTTTGTTCTTTTTTATTTTAGGCAATATCTTATTTCTTTTAATGAGGTTAAGTACTCCATTTACATTATATGATGCACATAAGACTATATTTTCTGTCATGGTATCTTGTGTCTGACAGAAGAGTTCTCTTGGTACATGGTCCCTTTACATAATAACAATGCATCCGTTTAACTAGAAAGAGTTGAACATAGAAAACAACAGGAATGGGAGAGTTCTTCCGGAGAAGATGTTCTGGCAAACAGAACCTTTATGGAGCTGGAGATGTTGGAGCTCCAGTCAGGATAGTCCCGCCCACTTTAAAGGTCAGGGCCCTGGTAGATGGCTGTGCTATCTTTAGTGTCATAGCTATAGTGTGTCCCGAATAATTTAGTGTATACTTTAAAACGTCAGGAGGGAAACAAAAATAAAAAGGCACCTCGAACACTTACATTCTGCACCAGTTCCAAAGAACTTCTTCTTTAACCATTTACTTGTCTTTTGGGGGTTTCTCCTGTATTCTTGGAGTTTCTCCACGTAGCCTGGTTGATGCTCCTCCGTGCTCCTCTGCGCCGCGCGGTTCGTTGTTTTAGCTCCTGCTGGTGGGGGTCGGTGGTAGGGGGGATGACGGTGACCGGGATCCCCCGCGATGACATGTCAGCTGTAGCCTCCGCTGCGGTCTGGTATAGGCACCTGCCCTCCTCGTAGAATACGCGCAGTTCCGCTGGGTAAGGCGTCTGGAATCTGATTTTTCTCTCCTTCAGGACTTTCTTTGCTTGGTCGTATTCCATACGTTTCTTCTGGATTGCTGGGGGGTAGTCGTGGTCCACGAAGAAGCGGTTATTGTTGTAAATGGTCTGTTTCTTCTGCCAGGCCCTCTTTATCACTTCCTCCTTTGCTCTGAAGTTGGAGAACTTGGCAATGATCGAGCGCGGTTTGGACTGCAGTGTTGTGGGCTTTGGTGCTAGAGCTCTGTGGGCTCTTTCTATCTTAACACCGGAGTCACGTGTGATATCCAGAGTCTCGAAACAGTTTTCTAAAAAGGCGATAATATTGGCGCCCTCCGCTTCTTCGGGAATGCCGTATATTAGGATATTGTCTCTCTGTGCCTCCAGAGCCTCCTGCTCTGTTAGCTTAGCTTCCATGTTATCCTGCCGCTGCAGAAGTTTCCTTAGCAGCTTTGATGTCGCTTGTAGGGTTGTTTCCACATCATCAATGCAAGTTTCAGCCTCTTCTAATCGAGCCTCGGCCTTCAGCTGTTTTCTTTGGATCTCTGAAAGTTGTCGTTTCCTTGTCCGTCGGAAGCTTCTTAATTCTTTCAGGATTTCGTCCAGGCTAGCTGGTTCGGTTTCGCCTTGATTCTGGTGTTTGGAGGGGCGGTTTTGGTTGTCATCCATATCTTCGGTAGTAGGTGCAATATCTGTGTTTTACCTCCTTCGGAACAACTCCCTGGTTTCCAGGCAGCCACCCACAGGCTAATGGAAAGCTCAGGGATCCCTCTCCCTGCGTGTGAGAGGACTGCCGAGCCCAAGAAACCAGGGAACCGACCGCGCCCGTTGCCAAGGGCCCAGTACCTCCTACCAGGGATGGGGTAGGGGACAGATGGTCCTAGGTCTCACCTTCCTTGTGAAATGTGTGTGTGTGTGTATTTGTGAGGGTGTGTGTGTGCATGTGTGTGTTTATGTTGGAATGTATATTTTGAGGAGTGAAGGGTGTGTTTGCTGAAGTGCAGTTAAAATGGGGCGGGTAGAGGCGTAAAAGGACATCTGCTGCTTCTTTGACGGTGATGTCCAGCACCCTACCAGGAAGGTTTAACTAAAACCGATGAGGAGGGGCCCATTCATACCTGCAATCATGGGAGGGACCACTGCCAAAATGCCCTCCCCAAGGTGCATCGCATTGCCTCAGCGGAGACCCCGACCCGTCAAACCTCCAAGGTCCCGTACAGATAGTGGGCCCTCCCCCGGGAAGCCCCCCCACAGGACAGGGCCAACAAGCCCTAACCCTAATCCTAATCCCCCGAGACCCCACAGCCCCGGTGGATGTAAGCCAGAGTGACCGCGGGCCCCAAGAGGATTGGCCCGCCCTGTCCCAGAGCCAGGGAAGGAGTGATCCCAGCCAAATGTGAAGATGGGCAGCCCATCCAGCGCCGCTGGAACCCCCTCTTGAGTAGGGCTCACCGCCAGCCCCCCCAGCACATGCAAAAGGACCACCCCCCCAAGCCAAGCAAGACCACCACTCAACCCCCCCACCCCACCCCTCACCCCCCCACTCCAGAGCCTGGAAGACTGCACAGCGCCCCAGCCCACCCCACCCAGGCACCAGACCCGACCCCCCGACTAACGGAGTCATTAGTATTTTTCATTTCATTTCATTTTTCAAGAATACATTAATATTTTTCTTGTTTTTCCGATTTATTAAAATGGTTTTTTTTGCAATGCAAAGAGTTATGAAAATAATGGATAATAATCCTCCTTCTACATCGATGGCACTCATGTGACCAAGCATGCAAAGTGACGGTGAAGCTGTGATTGAAACCTTAAGCCAGACTGATAGATTGGCACACACCTGTTGCCAGAGAGCCTGGACAGGTGTGCACAACCAGAGTGCATGCATACAACTGTCGGGTAGATTACTATCACAGTGCTCACCAATGTCTGAGTTACTGAGACCCATCTTGAACATCCTCTGTGCAGTGTAGTAAATTCTGTGAAGAATTTTGAAATGGATCAGCTGCAAGTTTGGACTTTTTGTCAGTTTAAAGGTGTTTAGACAAAGTTCTGACCAGAAGCTTTCATCTGTGCTGATGCTTAAATCTGCATCCCATTTTGTTATCGGAAGTGAAATATTATTATCTAGGTTGCATAAGAGTTTGTATATTTTGGAGAGAGTTTTATTCATTGAAAAATTAATCAGAGAGGTAACTACTTCTGGTCGCTTTAAATCGTTGTCTCTGTATTTAAACTTTTTAGTAATAATCGATTTACGTTGTTGATATTCCAAGAAGTTATTAATTCCATTTTTGTCTTGAAGTTCCTGGGGTGTTATGAATCTTCTATCAATAATTAAATGCTCTAGTAATGTTACGCTCCCTGCCTGCCAGGCTGGGAATTGTCATTTTTTTGTTTATGAGGATGTCTGAGTTGTTTCAGTTGGGTTTCATATTGCACGGTTGAATTGATGATTTTAATATTTTGAGAAATTCCCAACAGACTGTTAAAGTGGCGTTTATATTAATAATTTGGAAACAGTCCTGTTTTTCAACTGTTTGGCTAATAAATGGTAGATCTGACAGGTTGATCTTTCCACAGAATGCCTAAAAATATGCCTAAATACATATTTAAAGTCCAGCAGATGAGCTTCATCCAGATGAAGTTGGGGGACGGCTGGGGGACGGCTGGGGACGCGAGACAGGCTGAAATCAGGATCCACAGCCAAGTGAAGCACTAGTAGAGGCAAGCCAGAGACGAGGGACTTGGTCAGGTACAGGAGCACAGATGAGCCAAAGGACATCTGCTGCTTGCTGGCAGTGATGTCCAAGCACCCCCCCTACCAGGGAAGCATGAGCTCTGGGTCATGACAGAAAAAGAGATCCCTAATACAAGTTGCTAAAATGACCTTGCTCTGTAGGAGGACTGGGCGCTTCCTTAAAGATGGGATGAGAAACTTGGTCACCCTTAGGACCCAGGACAAGCTGGAGAGACATTGTCTCTATACTGGCCTTGGAATATATCCGGGGCCCTCCAGAGGAGCTGGAGGAAGTGTTGGAGAGAGGAAAGTGTGGGCATCTTAACTTAGACCAGGGGCCCCAAACCTTTTCAAGCGAGGGCCACATGACATTTCCATTCTCTAATCGGGGGCCAAGGTCAGTTTGAAACAGAAAAAGGGTGACAGTCGCAGGGGTGCCTAAATGTAAACTGAAAGCCACACATAACCAAATATTAATAACCCGATCTGATATCAAATACTCCTCTCTGGGTTCTTCTCTGCAGTGGCTCAGGCGGTTGAGCAGGTTGTCCAATGATCAAAGGGTCTTCGGTTTGATCCCTGCTCCCTCCAGCCAACTGTCGTTTTGTCCTTTGGCAAGACACTTCACTCTCCTTGCCTCCAGTGTGGCTCCACTGGTGTATGAATGATCCCGGTGATGGTCAGTGGGGCTGTAGGCGCGAACTGGCAGCCACGCCTCTGTCAGTCTGCCCCAGGGCAGCTGTGGCTACAACTGTAGCTTACCATCACCAAGTATGAATGAGGAGTGAATATGAATAATGGACACACTGTAAGCGCTTTGAGCGTCTGGAAAAGCGCAGATAAATCTAATTCATTATTATTATTATTATTCTCCAAAAATAAATGAATTATAATAATCAGCAAATATATAATAAGAGTTTTTATGAAGTCAGTAAAAGACATACCCCTCTCTGGGTTCTTTACATAAAAAGTCAGAAAATATATAACAGTATTTTAGATTATAGAAAATCAATAATGACCAAATAAATCCCTGTGGGTTGTTCACAGAAATAAAGCTTCTGTTGTCTATTCACAATCTCAGGTAAATGTTCAACTTCAGTTGTAAGAGCAGAATCTCTTAAATGTCTCTTTAAGGTTTTTGTGTTCTTTCCTTAAAATCCAGTTTTGGAGTTTCCAGGAGGCTAACCTAGTAGACACCACTGTTTGTTCTCTCTGATCAACTTCCAAGATTAAATACCCTGCATTCTGGATCAATGTTTCCCTTACTCAACATTTTGACATTTTTCCGTTTTGATTGGGGGAGGGGTCAAGTTCTATGACTGAGGCAAAGTGAGGTTAGCTTGGCTCACATTTCAATTCAAATAAGATTACTTTATTCATCCCACAATGGGGAAATCTATATGGGAAAGCTTTATTGACGTGAGGAAACAATACCAGGGATTCCATTTTCCATGCTTCCATGAGTCTCGATTGCGTGGCTAGGCTAAAAAAGTAATAATGCAAAAAATGACAAAAAGGGTCTCTGTGGTATTGCTCAGGTGGCCAGGTCAAATGGGCCGCGGGCCGTAGTTAGCGGACCCCTGACTTGGACTGCTCCCCCACGACTCTGTCCTGGATGAGTGGAAGAAGATGGATTGATGGACGAGGATTACATTTCTGTAATGTTCTAAAACCTAACATAAGACTACTTTTTCAGGTATTATCAATGTTTTGTTTTAATGAGAGAATAACAGAATAACTGTTTTGCATTTGCTGGTATACCTGGGATGTCACTGGCCTCCCCCACTTAGAACCAAAAAAATGTCATTAAGAACGCTGCCTGTATGTATGCATCGGTTTTATCCACCCACCAGAAACCATATACTATACTGCAGGGGCATCCACACTTTTTGCAGAAGGCCAGAGTTGGCTAGATGAAACTGTATCAGGGTCAACTAATCGACCTGCATCCTTTAAAAAACTTTTTATAATGCTAAATGCAAATGAACTATTTATTGTTTTTTTTTGTAATGGAATACTTTTAATTTCTTCACAAAAAACAGGCATTTATTTACATAAATGTTAGCCGAAATTTTATCATCATTAAATATAGTTCATATGAAATCTTATATAATTTTCACGATTGAACGCTCACTGTAAACTTATAAATTTAACTCATGTGAATCGAAAAAACAAAGAAACAATTATTTTATTAAGAATCAGAAACCATAGAGGTTTTGATCACAGAAACAATTAAATTTGTTCCTCTTGTTTGTCCCTTAAGGCTCTGGAGGTCAAGTAGCCACAGGTTGTTCCCACAGGTTTGCCATGGCTTATAATGTCATTTAATCATTTAATCACAAACAAGAAATTGTAGTTTTCAGAAAGTTTGGGAATGGATTTTATTGGTTTTATGACAGAAACCTGCAGGCTGGTAGAAAAAACAACAACCTCCAACTTTGGACATGTCTGCTATACTGTAATCAACTGTAATGCATTAGTCAAACCTAAGTTAGAAGATACATTAAGCACTAAATTGCACAGGACACAGAACAAATGGTCAGTCTAGGAAAGCACTTCTTGCAAAATGTTTCATCATTGCTAAAATATTAGTCCATTAATTCACAAATGAGTTTTGTTGGCCTTGCAACACAATTTTGGCTCAATGGATGGATGAGCATTGTGTTTTTGTTATTATTATAATAGAAGAACAACTTTCCTTTGAGTGATAACTAGCTTTGGCTTTAAAAATCCAGTGATGGCCAGGTACTATTTCGGTAAAAATGCACATTCTGGGCTTTTTTCGCCCATCGTTGCTGCTGCCTCTTTTACGGTACAAATTGTACAATGGAGTCATAAAAGCCCCACAGCCACTAAGTGGCTCTTATCTAATCCATTCTCTTCCCTTATCTGCTATTCACAAAAGCTGGACCAAGTGGGGCAAAGGGCAAGGACTATCTAATTAGGGAAAGGCTTGAGCATCCCCCAGGCTGCTTTCTAATGAAGCCTGTCCTTGTTGTTACTGTCCTCTTGAGATAATAATTAGGTTTTTGTTCTGTATCTCATGAGTGTGCTATTAGTGTTGTATCAAGGCCAGCCTGTGGGCTTTTAGCACACCTTTTTGTCCGAAAGCCGTAAGCATCTTTTTAAGATGTTCAAAATCCACCTATGTAAACTGTTGACAGTCAAGAATTATGTTTACCTATGTTTACAGCAGCGCAAACGGCTGCTGTAGAGTAAATGTTTCTGCGTGTTGCCTGGGTAACCATAATAATCTTTGTTTTGTCTGGTCATGTGATCGGTCCATAAAGGAGTGCCTCACTGGGTTCTTTTGTTTTTCCAAAGACTTGATGTAGAACAGTATGCAGTGTACATATTCTGGCCTGTACTTTCAGAAATTATTTTTGTTTCAAAAAATATAGCTGAGTACACCATTTTTCTTTCAAAAAAAGGTTTTTTAAATAAACGTCAGTCTTGCAGTTTTTTTTTTTTTTTTACTTAACCACTGCATTTGGGCATTGGTTGATTCAGTTTTTATCTTTTTGGTGGATTTGTAAAATGTAATTTGTTTAATATTTCTATTTAAACAAATGTAGGTCTTTTTGCAGGTTAAAAGTGCTGAGAGATCACTTGGACATATATCGCAGATATTTTGGGTTTTCAGGGTGGTGGGGAATAAGGCAAAATCTGGATTCGTCTGGAGCAGGGGTCAGCACCTGTGGCTCCGGAACCGCATGCGGCTCTTTCATCTCTGTGCTGCTGCTCTCTGTGGTTTTGTAAAATAACCATGATGTTCTAAGATTGTCGGGGGGGGGGGTGTCTGCAGCTGTGAAAACGGTACAGAGTCTGTTATTTAGGGGGCGGCCGTGGTGCAGCGGTAGGGCGGTCGACCTATGATTGTAAGATTGCAGATTCAACTCCCTCCTTGCCTCTGGTGGTAGGCAGGCGCCTGTGTTTGGCAGCAGAGCCGACACCAGTGTGTGAATGTCTGTGTGACTGGGTGAATGGGTCTGTGACTTTGGGCGCTTTGTCCTTGTAGGTAGAAAAGCGCTATATAAGTATACGCCATTTACGCTCTTTTAAAAAGACAGTCAGTGGCAATCTCATAAGGGCACACATGAGCGCCAAAAAAAAGCGTTTTTTCTCTCCCGTAAAAGTAAAAGTAATTACACTTGCGTAAGGGCGCCCCTACTACTATCCTGTCAACTTGCTGCGATGATGACTGTATGTTGCGCTGTGTAGAAGACGCTGTGGGGGGGTTGCACGTGGGGGAAAACAACTTGGAGCTGCAGAGGATATGAACAGGTAGAGAGGCGGGGGAGGGGCTGAGACTCACCGCTTATGATTCCGGACCCGTCATCTATAATATTAATAAACTTTATTAGGTTAACTAAAGAAAAAAAATGGAAAGAAGTCTGCATCAAAGTGAATTTGTTTCCATTATATCACTCATCTTAACTCTGTGTTTGACAGATGGAAAAGTCTATTCAAGGTTGTGAAAAATGGACAAAAAATCAAAGGAAAACTCACACGCTCATAAATAATTAAAATAAATAATCTTTCGTCATTTTGAATCAATACAAGTATCACTAAATGAACTATTGCGATATTTTGGCGAAACAATTTTTTCTAAAACCCCTAGTGTTGTGGCTCCCTGTGATTTTATTTCTATGGGAAACGGATCCAATTGGCTCTTTGAGTGGTAAAGGTTGCCGACCCCTGGTCTGGAGGGAAACTGAGCATAAGACCTGGAAACATTATGCTTCTCTCATTATACAGCGAAACCGAAAAAGCTGCCGGATGTGACACTGATTGTCTAATCCTCATCCACTCAACCCCCGTCACCATGGCTTGCTTTACTCAATGCTGACAGCTGGAGCAAACAGTAGCTTCTGCTCTGCAATCCGTCACTGGTGATGGGGGGGAGGCCGGCCAAGATCACTGGGTGTGAAAGCACACATGCTGAAAGATACTATTGTGTCTGAACACCCAGTTGCAGCAGCTGCGGATCTTTCCACGTGTTGTGGTGCTACTAGAACATGCCTCCAGCCATATTTACCTTTATTAATGGCAGTCTTTAAAAACAGGCATTCAGATGACTCCTTTCACTTTAATGCAAGTTAACATTCATAGTTGTATCAGGATCAACTGTGACCTTTTTCTGCAACAGCAGAAGTTCAGGGGTGACTTCTTTTCATATCATCTTTGGCTTTTGGTTGCATCTTGAGCACACAAAGCAGAGCTGGAATTCACAGCAGGCATTTGGAGCCATGTGATGCATGAGGGTGGCTATATCAGGAGATTAACAGGGTCAAAGTGCTGGCCTTGTTTGGCTTGGCTTACTTAAGGGGTAGACTTTCACTCTCTTGATCTTTTTCACCCCTGTTAAACCAAAGCGGAATTAACCTCCCAGTTTGTCACGTGATATAGATCAGTGTTTTTCAACCTTTTTTGAGCCACGGCACACTTTAACCTTAACAAAAATCCCGCGGCACACCAGCATTAAAAAAAAAAAGTATAAAAACAGTCTGTATTGATCCACAGTCCCTCCATGATCTCACATGCATTTTTGTGATAATTGTGGCAGAAAAAGCTGGAAGTTGCAGCTGTTTTTTGTAATAGATGTAATAAAAGCTAAGTTAGAAGATTTAAAAACTTTTTGATGTGTCCGCTGTTGTTTCAAGACATTAAGAGGAGAGACTCGTTGTGCGCCGACACGCTCATGCTGTCACTTTTAACCCGATGCATCATGGGAGATGTAGTTCATTAATCCGCCGAACGCAGAAAGACTAGCGTCTCTGAGCTTCATGGTTTTGTTCACTGGTTCCATGGTCTGACACCGGATTCTGTCGAAAGCTACACCGCTAAAGACGAGCTTTAGTCGGTATTTTTGTTAGAACTGACTTTATCAGCAGAATTCAGAGCAAGGAAGTAAAGACCTTAACCACTTCTGATTGGTCAGACTGATGACATGTGATTAAGAATCCAAGAATGATTGGTGGAGACGGTTGGAGGGGCGGAACTTTTCAGAAAACGGCTTTAGTTGCTGCTAAATCGTGGTACCGTCATTTTTATCAAAATGTCTTTAATAGAATCAAATAAACACAAAGAAAAAAGTATTTTATGATCCTTTAATAAAGCTAATTTCTTAGTGTTTTATCAGGACCTGTTTGGATGAACAAAGAGCTGAAATCCTGGAGATGAAAAATGTTGAATCAGGTAATGAGGACAATTTCCCACGGCACACTGGTTGAAAAACACTGATATAGATTATGCCTTCACTGTTACATTCTTTAACACTAGAACGCCCAGGATTTTTCACTCCCCCTGCAGCGTCCAGAGCACAGCCAAATGGCTGGGTGGCTCGAAATGACTAATTCAACAGCCTTCAATTAGCCACCTTTCATTTGTAAATGCAGCACCAACTACCTGATAATCTGGATGAAGACATGCCCTAGCTAACCACATTCTTTACTCAGATCAGGGTGGGGGAGGTTTTTCTGCTTCAAAAGAGCCTCCAAGCTCTGACAAACTTTGACTCCCAGTTTGTCAACTGAAAAACCAAGATGCCTTAATTTTACTACCCTGGGCAGACATTGAAAATTATCCTGGAGCAAGTCAACCCATTTGACTCTGAGAGAGAAGAGATAGTCCTTTAGCTGGACTCAGACTGATATTTCTTTTGATAAGATTTCATGAACATCTTGTTCTCATTTGCTGATTCTAGCAGTTGTCTATCCATTTATTTTCTGTGCCTGCTCATCCTGGTCAGGATCACAGGGGTCTGCTGGAGCACATCCCAGCTAGTCACAAGCAACTGGGGAGGGGTACACCCTGGATGGGTTACCAATCCATTGCAGGGCCACATAGATAAATAACCAGGCACACTCACATACACACCTATGAGAAATTTAGTCATTTAATTTAACCACATGTTTCTTGGATTGGGAAGGCAAAGGAGGCCTATTTGACATGTTTTGGAATTTATAGTTTCAACTACAATTCAACACAAAAAATTAAAATAAACAAGTGAAACAACATATATCTTTACATTGCTGGAGGTTTTCATTGCTTAGATCTCAGAAATCAGATCACAGTTGAGGAGATTTCATTTCCATCAGAAAAGAGAGGACGACAGAGAGGAGACACACTGTGCCAACAGAAAAAGCAAAATATGCCACGATGTGGCTTTCAGAAAAGGTTGGGAGGCCTCTCCATCACAACACAATTGAATGTTACACTGGTGAGGAAGAGCCTACTGCTTTGGTCAGAAGTACGGTGTCGACTCGCTTACAGAGTTTCCTGTGTTTCCTCACTCTGGACATACTTCGGACTATTCGGGACTGTGTTGTTCAGCATGAACGTCAGACAGAAGATGACAGCTGGTTCATGGCCCTCCCTGAACTAATGGGGTTCATTGCCATCCTCCTTGTGAGGGGGGGATAAAACTTCCATCCATGCAAAACGCAAGATGCAAGATGGTTGGTGAAAATGGGAAATCCACTGATCTATAAAAACTATGGTCAGAAACCACTTCAAAGAAATCATGCGGCATTTACACTTTGATGTCAAGGGCACGCGCATGGAACAAGTTGGGACTGACAGGTTTCCTGCAATCTCCAATGTTTGTGGGTTTGTTTTTGCCAACTGCATCAAACTTTCAACCCAGGCAAAATTCACTGGGAGCTTCCAGAATCAGTAAAAAACCTTGCACAGGTACATGCGGGTGCTGAGAAGGCGAAAAAGGAATACCGTGTTTGGTGACAAGCTCCCATACCTGGCAAAGGGAAACGGGCAATATGCCAGGTGAATAGTCAGTACAAGAACAATAATGCCAGAGTGCGCTTTGTTGATTGCTACAAGTATACCATGTGGCAAATGCAGAAAGGAGATTTTGGGGCAGTACCAAGTATGCGCAGACAAGTAGTGGGTTGAAGATATGACTTTGACCACATGATTTCTTTGCTTGAACATTTCAGTATTATGTCGGTAAAGAAGTGTCTCTTGTGCATGAATGATAAATCTCAGCCAAAAAAGAAAAACCAAACTGTGGTGAACTCTTAATAGAAGTGACAGAGGTGAGGGGAAATAGTGAAAACTTGCGCAGCCACTTGGCTTCTCCTTTTTGCATGCCAAAAGAACAACCTGATGGCTGTGCTGTTCATGTGCAAACTATGTTGAAGGCTGCTCTTTGGGCATGTAAATTTTAACTAATCCAGCCACTTGGCTGTCCCTTGGACATTGTAGGTAGAAAAGCCAAATGGCTGCCCTACGGGCGTTCTAGTGTTAATATACACTGACCTGGGATTTTAGAGTAATTTTTCAAAATGAACTTAACCCATAATGGATTGTGGCGGGGTCTCGCCGAGAAAGGATGCAGAGGAGCCAAGGTAAGGAGGTTCGGTCTTTATTTCAGGACACAATAGCTCTACGCAGGGCCACACAGCGCATGGCACCTCAGTCTCACTCCTCATTTTGCCGGGGCTGGGAACGACTGGAGCGGGCACCGAGGAGCGTATCGGAGGGGTCGCTGTCGTGGAGCAGCAGCAGCCCGTGCATCCATCCGACTCGACGCAAGGACGTGTCTCTGGCGGATCGGCGTGGGGAATGCGCGGCGGCGGACTGCTGAGGGGATTGCCGCACATCGTCAATCTCTCAGAGGAGGGGATGGTGTGACGTGTGGCACCATCAGACGACGAGGGACACACACACCGTGTTTTATTGTTTTTGTATTTATGTGTTTTATGTTTTAAACATTACTACCTGTGGTGCCACCTGGACAATAATTGAGAGCAACGCCCAACAGGCGTGGCTTAGAGTTCAAAAGGGAGCACCACAGATAGTGAAATGAGGAGTGAGACTGAGGTGCCATACGCTGTGTGGCCCTGCGTAGAGCTATTGTGTCCTGAAATAAAGACCGAACCTCCTCACCTTGGCTCCTCTGCATCCTTTCTCGGTGGGACCCCACCACACGTGGCTAATTTGTGGATTTATTTGGCGGCCGCCCTGAACGTACTTTCGGTCTTAGAGCATGGGTTGAATGCATAATCCAACTCCAAGCAACTAGCCAATTATTTATCAACACACTTCTTAGCAGCCAAACAGCATGGACCTGACTTCAGGGGCCACATTTATAAACGTTGCGTACGCACAAAAGAAGGCGTACGCCACTCTCTACGCAATAGTTGAGATTTATAAAAAGCAAACTTGACGGGAAAATGTGCGGTCCTCCACGCAAGCTCTGACCCAGGCGTACGCACAAAAACGGGTGAAATGAGAAACGGCGACACCGTCGGCAGACGGAAGAAACACGTGAACGTGACAGTGTGTGCCACATCGTGCTGGGATGTGCTGTGCTACACAATGTGGCACAGCTTAAAAACGTGCCTCTACCCCCTGGCGCTGATTGCTGTGTTGGCCCAGACCCTGAACCCCATCCCCACGCATTTGAGCCAAATGCTGCTGCTGTGCGCCAGCGTTTGGAAGTGATGCGTCGCTTGTAAAGAACAAAATGTGTGGAAAATATAATTTATTTAAGAATTCCCTCATCGTGCAGTTTATTTCAGTCAGGGCGATCTTGATTTCGCCCAACTCCTCGGCCACCTGTCTGATTGAACTACTGACTTCCCTCTGCATTTCAAGGACTGCATCGGTGAGGACACGTCCACTGCTGGAGGGTTGAGAGCCGTGTGTCATGGAGACGCTGGGTCCAGACGGCTGCTCAGCTGCAGCATCGTAACCACTTGTGTAGCCTGCATACATGTGACTTGACTGCATTCATTTTAATTATTTCTCTTACCTGTGTCACCCTGACCCTGGCGCGTCGGCGTCCCCTCAGTCTCAGTCAGGTGACTGAGGCGGAGGAGGACGCCGATAAGGGGGACTTAATAGGGATTCCCCAATAATAGCGGCCAGTTTCTCATCAAGAGGGGTCAGCGCCGGTGTCCCCCCCCCCCCCGTGGCAGACACACTCTGCCGATGCAGCGCTAGACGTTTTTTTGCCTCGACTTTGATGTCCGATCATTTCTTTCATTTCTTTTTTATTTCGGCCACGGTCCGAGGTTGTGAGGCGCCAGCATTTACGGCGTCTGCCACCGTTTGCCGCTCACGTGCCTTTTTGGCATTAGTAATGCCCACACTGTGCCCTCCAAACAACATTTTTCTCCTGTTTTCCACCTCGCCAACGATAACTTCTACTTCACATTGAGTGAAGTTACGTTTTTTTGATTTCCCCTCTGTGTTTGCCATGATTTAGCAAGCCATGAATATTTATTTGTGGGCGTTTCACGGACTATTTATGGGCAACTATGGGCGTGTCATGTAGCCGCAAAAGCTGCGCTGCATTTAGAATCGGTTGTGATTTATAAAGGGAAAGATGCGTAGGATGTGCGTGCGCACGGTTTTATAAATCCGAATATTTCTGTGCGTACACACGTCCTATATTTCATCCGTACGCCACTTCTGACGCAAATCCTACGCAAAGTTTTATAAATGAGGCCCCAGGTCTTAGACACTTCAGTCATGGTTCAACAAAAAGAAACACGCATGCCCAGCCGCATCCCAGAATCCTTTGGAGCCATTAGACCCAACGTGCACGTGATCGCCACTACAAAATGATGCAGCTGTCAAGTTAAAAGCAATCGTTAAAAGCAGCGTGACAAAATCCACCATCACCAACGGGCTTGGAAAAGCCGGTCAGCTGCGTGATGGAGAGAACAGCGCATGCTCAGGAGTGAATTTACCTCAGAGTCATAGTGACACTAGCCCATCTATTTAGCAGCTCCGTAATATACGAGATGATCTTTTAAACGTACTTTTATTATTGTTATATTATGGTTATTATGAAGCGCCTGTTCGCTCATTTTATTTTTAATCTGTGCGGTCAGTGCTTTTTTGTGGCAGAACGAAGCCGGAAGAATGGTTAGGTGAAGGCTAACAGGCGCTAACAACAACATTTAGCACGAATGAACATGAATCGATGCGGGAAAAGCTGCAATCTGCAGCTTGGCTGCACGTAAATATGTGGGAATAACATCAGCCTTTATTTTGTCGGGACACGACTGGAAACACAAATCCATGTGAATGTTTGAACAGTTTCTAAGGACTGAGCGGAAATTTTGCTTTGAAAAGCTCACACCGCCCCAAAGCCGCCGTGTGAGCTGGAGACATGTTCTCCTGCTGCTTGTTCACATGGAGCTGCGGGACAGATGGCAGTCTGAAGGCTCCCACTCGTAACAACACATCCACAAAACGTACTGTATTAAGTCCGAATGTTCTGCACAGCGGTCGGGCGCAATGGGGACGAAGCGCTTCTCTCTGGAGCCGCCCTCGCGAGGCGTGTCGATGAAGATAAGAAGGGGAGACGAGTAGCCCGCGGGACAAGGGCGGAGCGCATAAGCGTCCGCGGAGCAACAGTGTGTCAGTGTTGTGGAAAGAAACCTCTAGCGCCCGCGCCGCGCTGAGGCGCGCGTATCGCGCTGAGGCGCGCATATCGCGCTGAGGCGCCAGTTTTCAGTCGCCGCTGCTTTATTTTACTGGTGTGTTTTTTTAACCAGCCCCTTTACTACCACAATGCTGCCGCAACACAGGCGGAAGGAGAGCTGCTCTCCCATTCTCCTCTCCATCCACTGCTGCTCCTTGCTCATTCTTTAAACACTGACAACAGTGTGGCGACCCGGGGGTGAGCCCCTTAAGCCCCTAAGACTCATGGGAAATGGGAAATCGCGGGTGTAAATTAATGTTGATTATATGGTTACGGTTTTTGTATGATACCTCAATTGTCAATAAATTAAAAAAATTAAATTAAATAAAACCATAACTGAGGAACATGTGAACAGAAGTGAGGTGCATGCTGTTTGGCAGATGTGGGTATCTTCAAATACATGAGTTGATGCTATGCTGACTCCTCCCACAGTGATGTTAAAAGCTGCCTCCAGTCTGTGAGTCAAGACATGCTTTGTCAGGCTGGCCGCGTTCTTTAATGCATGCGGCTTGTACGCTGATGCGGCTTATGTATCTAAGAAAGAAGCTTAACACGTAAAAATGTGTGGGTGTGGCTTGTAATCGGGTGCAATCTATACCCCGGAAATTACGGTAATAATTTAACTGCACCTGGCTGCGGCCTGAGAAACGATCAACGTTTCGGAATGCCTAAACGCTGCGGAATGTTAACCCCGCCCACATAACACTGCAGAATGCTAACCCTGCCCATGTTGATGCCGTCTTCTTCGCATTTTACAAGTTTCCATGTGCAATACTGCCACCTACCGGATTAGGGAAGTTATAACGCGATTACCATCTTCTAATACATATTTTACAAGTTTCCATGTGCAATATTAGGGAGTTGATAAAAATAAGGCTCAAAAGCGGTAACTTTTTGCCTGGCCTCACGGACCCGGATCAAGTATGTGTGCATGACTTTTATCCTTGGACACACTTAAAATACGTGCAGGCAATTTCCATTGGTTATTGTGTTTGCAGGTAAATAAATGCAATTAAGAATTCTTTTTTTTGTTTTTTGAAAAATCCTCCATTGTATATATGGCTACAAAAGAAAAGAAAAAGGAAGACTGAACAAAGCTGCTGATAAACATTAGTTGTCTCTTGGAAATAAAGTTTAATTGTACCTGTCATTTATTGATTAATGGTTTATTGTTAAATGTAAAATTATATCACAATATAAAATGTATAATTTATCACACCCAGGTTCCACCAAGATATTGTTTATGTAATAACTGTTGTTTATTTCAGCTCAGTCTCTCACAACTCAAGGAGTGCATAGTCTCAGGTTAGACGGGGAAAGTAAAACCTCTGAACCCATGCTAGACATGCATGCGTGGGTTTTCTCCAGGCCTTCCTCCCACCCCCCAAAAGACTTCTAAATAGGTATATTGATCACCTAATCATCTAAAGTGTCCATAGGTGGGAATGTGAGTGTGCATGGGTCTGTGATTGTGGTCCTGCAAAAGACAGGTGACCTGTCTAGGATGTCCCCTGCCTACACCAGCAAGTGGCCGGGATAGGCTCCGGCAGCCCCGTGACCCCAAAAGGGATAAAACGGAATAGAAGATTAATGAATGTAATGTTACAGTCATATAGCATTACACATATACAAATTATAGACCAAAAAAAATCTGCAGACACTGCGATTTACTGTTTCTCAAAACACACATATACCTTTAATTTTCAATTATCCATAATTTCTGTTCACAATGCTTAACAGTTGTCAAAAAACTGAGATGAAAAAACAAAAAGCTCCCTCAGTTCCATCAATCTCTCGCCACATTAACTAATGAGCGAGCAGTTTTAGAGCTCTTTCAAAATTTCCTTCGGTTCTCCTTCATTCACCTTCAGAGCATCAGGCAGGGAACATCTTCCTTGAAAGGACTGTAATTTGCACCATTTGGCTGCCTCAATGGTGTAGTGTATAAGGCATCTTCTTCCTGCTCAGAAAAAAAACTAATTAATAGGGGTGTAATGATACGCTAAAGTCTTAATTCGGTACGATCCAGAATTTCATAGGGCTCGGTTCAAAACGTTTCGGTTTGGTACTGCTGTTTAAAAAATCTGCCTGATATCAACTGCTATTTTATGAATTGTTATTTTATTATTTATTGTGTGTTTTTTGCCTTTTGTCGGGACACGACTGGTAACACAAATCCATGTGATTGTTTGAACGGTTTCTAAGGACTGAGCGGCATTTCTGCTTTGAAAAGCTCACACACCGCCCCAAACGCCGGTGGTGAGCTGGCAGTCCTAGCTCTGCTTGGTTCTCCTGAGTACGGCAGCCGCTAACCCAGAGCAGTGGGTCGGAAGGCTCCCCCCGGAGTGCACACGTAACTAAGCACCATCTCCCTGTCCGCAAACACAAAGCTATAAATCCGGCTGCTCTGCTCACAGACACGGTTCACTCACGCGGAGCAGCCGGTTGGTCCTGTATGCGTTTCAAAACCTTCTCTGAAGCACCGCATCTTCTATGCGTGACGTAAACCAGAGCAGTAGTGACACACAATCGGAATAAACTGTTTATATGCAATGCGATCGGATCAACAATCAGCATAACCCACCTATTTCAATCGGAAAGAAAGTTTGATCCTAACTAGTCTGATCGGGGCAGACTATTGGGAACAGCGTGTTTACATGCACATTTTTCTTCCGATCAGGCATTCTTTCAGATTACTTTTGTCCATGTCAACGCAGCTAATGTCAACACACAGCATTCGACTTACTATTGTCCTTTCCCTTAATTGATGCAGACAACAAAGCCAAAGTCTAACCACACAGGAGATCGTAAGGAGATGGGGGGGGGGGGGTCGCATCTGCATTAGCCATGCTGATACTGTTGACATGTGCACTGTCAACTCCGTCACCTAATAGATGTTGAACCTGAACTGCACGTTTCTGACCATGGAAAGCAGATCTACCTTCGGGGTTCACTTTCCCGTTCGGACCCTCAGAGCCTCCAGAGCGGGTTTATAATAGATAGATAGATAGATAGATAGATAGATAGATAGATAGATAGATAGATAGATAGATAGATAGATTTTATTCCAGACTCATGGTCCAATCAGTAAAAAGGAGTACACAGTCCCACTACATTTAAAAGAATACACAAGTTGAGGTACAGTGTATAGCTACAGTTGATAAAAAAGTTAAAAAATACTTAATAAAAATAAATTAATTAAAAAGGATAAAAATAAATACCAAGATAAAAAGATTACATTTACGTACAACACCATAAAAGCATTAATTACAATGACAAATAAAAAGACAGTCCTTCCAGTGTTTCCATAAATTTGAATGGAAACGTATGGCACTAAATCTAATGTTACTTATAGCCAAGATGGGAGTATTCTCTGAAGCGTTTAATCTGCAGATAAATTTGAACTTAAGCGATAGAACCAGCCTCCGTTCTTTTGGAGGAAACCTTTTTTATTACTGTTGCGGGGAACTGAGCAACACACCCTGAACGCACGCTCATGCACACTCTTGCGCTGCGCGCTCCCATGCTCTGCCCTCCCTCCTACAGGCACGCGAGTGCAAACACCATTGAGAGTCTTGGTGGAATACCGCGAGTAACGGTAGTTCCGCCCATCTACGCCTGGGGCTGGAATCAGCCCTTCCCTGGCTCTGGGACGGGATGGGACAACCCTCTGGTCGCTCTGGGTGTCATCCGCTTTGGGGTGGGGTGGGGGGCTTGTCGGCCCTGTCCCTGACCTTGGGTGGGTTGACGGGTCAGGGTCTCCGCTGAGGCAATCAGCGGTTGCCCCGGCCGGTTGGCTGCCTCGGTCCCGTCGAGGCCTGACCAGAGCTCTTCTAGGGCCCTCCCTTGGGGGTGGGGGCCTGGGCTTGCTCCGGGGGGCCTGCAGTTTCTGGCTTCTCTCTCTCTCTGTGTGGGGTGGGTGGTGCTGGGCCTGGGGTGTCAGCGCCTCCGGGGATGGGGCACCTGGTCTGGGGGGAACCTGGCCCCTATGCTGGGGGGGCGGGGGGACGGCTTTTTGACCACCGGGGACAATCTACCAGCTGTCCCCAACTTACCCCCTTCCTCATATAACCTCATATTAGGGTGGGGGGTGGGGGGTTAAGCCTGTGATGCGCCTTGCGGGGGGGCTACTTGGCGGTGGTCCCCCCTCCCATTGTTGCTGTATGGAGTGGGCCCCCCCTCTTTCGGTTTTATTTGCACCTTAGACATGTAGGGCCCTTGGTAGGGGGGTGCTTGGACATCACTGCCAGCAAGCAGCGGATGTCCTCCTAGCACCCTACCCGCCAATTTTAACCGCACCTTAGACATTTGAAGGTCCCTTGGTGGGGAGGGTGAGGGGACGTCACTATGGGTATTCAGGAGATGTCCCCTTAGTGCCCTACCCGCAAATTTTAACTGCACCCCCCTTAGTACACACACCCCTCCCCCCTCAATATATACATCCCAACATAAACACACACACCCTCTCAAACACACATACACGCACACACATTTTGCAAGGAAGGTGGGACCTAGGACCATCTATCCCCTGCCTCTTCCCTGGTGGGGGGTACGGGCCCCTTTGCAACGGCGGCCGTGTCCCCGTGGTGCCGGCTTCCTGGGCCCGGCGGTGCTCTCTCCGCGCGGCGGATTACATCTGAGCCGGGGGTGTTCGTGTCCCTGGGGGGTGGGTTCTGGTCCTTGCTCCTGAGTGCTGGGCCCCGCCAATTTTCCAGCTCTGGCCGAGCCTGGTCGGGCCATATTTACAACACCCCTTGTGGGCCCTCTTTTTTCCCGGTGTTCCCCCCTCCTGGGCGGGGGCGGCGGGCCCCTGCCTGGCTCCTCCCTGGACCAACCGTGGGCCGGGCGGATGGCTGCCTGGAGTGTGGAGCGGGTCTCCCTTGGGGGGTCCTGGCTCGTACTTGGGGTTGGGGCGGGGGGATGCCCGGAACTCCTGGGTGGTGGTGGGGTGCTCGTCTGGGGCTGTGGGCGTCCTTCTCCGGTGGGGCCCTGCGTTGGGTTCTCCCGGCGCGGCGGGGGGGCTGCTCTCCTGGTTGGGCGGGGGCGGCGCTCTCTTTCCCCCCGTGCCTCCCTGATCTCTGGCTCTGGGGGCCTTGCGGCGGTCCTGCTGGCCCTGGCCTGGGTGGCGGGCTTGGTCGCCAGGGCGGCGGTTGTTCCCTGCCGTTTCCCGCGTGGCGTTGGGGGGATTCCGGCTGCCGCTGCTGCTGCGGTGGGGGTCTTGGGGCGGGGATGGCTGGGCACTCTCCCTCCTTCTTTTCATGTTCCACCATCCATTTTAGAATAATAATAATGGATTGGATTTATCTGCGCTTTTCAAGACACCCAAAGCGCTTACAATGTGTCCATTATTCATTCACTTCTCATTCATACTTGGTGATGGTAAGCTACTGTTGTAGCCACAGCTGCCCTGGGGCAGACTGACAGAGGCGTGGCTGCCAGTTCGCGCCTACGGACCCTCTGACCATCACCGGGACATTCATGCACATTCACACGCCAGTGGAGGCCACACTGGGGGCAAGGAGGGTGAAGTGTCTTGCCCAAGGACACAACGACATTTTGGCTGGTGGGAAGAACATAAACACTCACTCTAATCTAATTTTTTTTTTCAAAAAGTTAATCCATATGATTACTAATAAAGCTGCTCAATAGCCCTGGCCCTGTTTTCCTGCTATAACAAAGATGATCTTCCTGTTGACGGTCCGTTCGCAGCCGTCTCCCTGCATTTCTGCATTTAAAGCACGAAGAGATCATTTTTCATTAAAATGCAGGAAAAAACTGATTATTTTTTCTTTAGAAATGCATTTGTAGTTCTCTCTCTGTGTTAATACAAAATGATGGAGATAGTCTTTCACATTTGAACGTTTATCAGAAGAGTTATTGAAGCAGGAAGTCCGGATCTGTGAAGATCTTTCTAAGTTTACCAAGTCTCTATACAAAGACAGAAATAATACAGGTGAAAAAAACAAATAGTTTTTACAGACATTGGAAGACACAGATAGCTTGACAGAAAGTCCTAGGAGGGGTGGTGGGGTTAGCATTCCGCGACGGAACGTGGGCGGGGTTAGCATTCCGCAGCGTTATGTGGTTGAGGTTAACATTATGCCGCGTTCAGGCATCCCGCGATGTAGAGCGTTCCCCAGGCCGTAGCCAGGGCTTACTCTAAGATAGGGTTGGGCGATGTCCCTTAAATTGGCTGTTGACGATGTTTGCTGACAACCATCGGGATGGACGATGACATCGTCGTTGGGGGGGGGGGGGGTATTTTTACATTTTTCGTTCTTATATAACTGCTATTCGTTATTTTGCTTTTTTCCTTCTATTTCCCAACTAATGACTAATCCGCAATGATCCAGTATGAACTGAGGGAAGTGACTTTAACAAAAAAAGTAACAAACAAAAAAGAAAAGAAGTAGTCCGCTCCCGCACTTAACTAGTGAAGTGGACCGGCGGAGTGCGGATTTACAGCCTTGTGTTTGATGGGAAGGGGGGGGGTACATGAACGGTATGTGTGGGAGATTTAAGACTGCGATCCGTCCCGCAGCTCTAGGGGTACAAGCAACCGAACTCAGAACCGGGACTAAAAGTGTGTGTCTGAGCACAGCTCGGATCGTCAGCAGACACACAGCGGTTTGAGCTTCAAAGCAGAAATGTCGCTCAGTCCTTAGAAAACATTCAAACAATCACGTGGATTTGTGTTTCCAGTCGTGTCCCGACTAAATAAAGGCTGATGTTATTCTTACATGTTTAACGTGCAGCACCACCCAAAGCTAATGTTGTTAGCCCATGTTAGCATACTGCTAATCCTGGCTACGTTCAGAAAAAGCACTGACCACACGTATTAAAATTCAAATGATGAGCGAACAGGTGTTTCATAATAGCCGTGACATTATTTAAAGCACGTTTAGAAGATCATCTAGTATTTTACCGAGCTGACATATCAATATATATAGCTGCTCGGCGCTGTTTAACATTGTTTTGTATTGAATTGTTACATTCAATAAAGTTTAAAAAAAAAGCCGCTCGGCGGAATTTATATCCTTCCGGTTTTCAAACCCTACTGCGCATGTGCGAATGATTTATTCCGACGGAAAGTGTGACCTTAGTGAACGTTTTTATATTCTGAAAACATTTTTCTGGGCCCATGTACACGGTTGGATTCTAATCCGACCATTGATCCCATCAAGATATTTTGTACATGTAACCGGGGCTTATGGTGTTGACTCGCAACGTGGCGGGGGCGTGGCATCACGATGGTGGTCTCTCCATCGGGATGTCAGTCACCCATCACGATGGACGATGATATCGTCCATCGGCACAACCCTACTCTAAGAATGTGGAAAAAGTCAGTTAAATACCAAAGCTGAAACTGTTTTGACTGATTGGTTTACTTCGGAACTCGTTCATTTTTCTAATTTCTATGTAATTGTTTTTGTCACTTAGTTTATGTTAGGAATAATTAGAAATAGAATAGTTAGAAACTCCCTTTTTACTATTATTACATTTACCTATACCTTTTATTACACTAATGGTTTAAACTTAATTCACTGAGCATGTGTTATCATCTCAAAATTATATTGCATCCTAAGACAGCACAACCAAGCTATTGTCCTCACAGTTTCTCCTCATCCTCCCTTTTACTTTTTGTGTGTTCTGGTGTTTGTGCTCTGGCAAAAGTCTGTGGGAACATCAGAGAGATCTGACACTTGAAGGTCATAAAGCTTCAAGTATCCAGCCTGCAACAGCATGTGGGTGGGTTTTTCACACCATAGATCCTCAGACCATCTTCTGAATATGTAAATGCCAAGTATATATACCAAGCCCTTTTCTGAGTGTCTTTGCTCAGACCTTGTGATCCTGTTCCTCTGTCTGTAACCCTGCATACAAATCTGTGCTGTTTTGTGCGGAGTAAATCTTCACTGAAGCTAAGTAACTGTCTCTGAGTCTCATTCATTCATTTCTGTGTGCTGGAAACTAAAAGGGAAACGAACCAACCTAATATTTTTATTAATACAGTCCTTTCTAGAAAATCCTGTTTCCTCACAGTTTAAAAAAAAACATAACTTGTATTCTTATCTGAGCAAATCTTGATTGTAATTTTTTTCCACAGATTAACATTATGGTAATAAAGGAAAATAGGTTTAAAGATTTTTTTTGAATAGACATTGTGTCTTGTAAATGGAGGACTAAGTATTTTGGATCAACAGTCCAGAGCGAGAGTTTGAGATAGAGGTGTAAAGGCATGATGAGCAAGTAGGTTGGAATGAGTGGAAGAAGGTTTCAAGTGTAATGTGTGATGCCAGAGTATCGGCAAGGAGGAAAGTAGAAGACTATGGTGAGAGCAGGCAAGGTATTGTTTCTTGAGAGTCTTTCAGTGCGCTGCGAATTCTCTGCTCACCACCTGTCCAAAACTGTGTTCCTTAGCTTGACGCACGGCCGCGTGTGGGAGGAGTTTACAGCTAATGTTTTTAGCCTGATCGCTACATGGAGTGGCATCTTTGTTCATCTCCTTCATGAAAGATGTTTTGAGTTCAGGTTTATTGATCTTGAAGAGTTCTACTACAACATCGGGAAACACGTTTCCATATCTGGATTTATATCTTCAGATACTCTCCTGGTACCAGGATCTTTACTCTCGCTGCTGTGTCTGAAAGATACACCTGTCTTTTCAGATTCAGCTGTTTTTCCGTTTCTGTCTGACCGATTTTGAAAGGATTGTTTTCCTGCATTAACCCGAGGGAGAAAAAAAAGAATAAAACAAGGGGAGCTTTTTGTGATTGTTTCAATGAAAGTTCAGAAGGCCTGAGTAAACTGCCTCTTCAATGCCACAGCGTCTCTCTGTCTGGCCACCAGCTCACCTCCCAGTAGTCGGGATAGCTAGCGCGATCACTCCAGCTCCATGGGCCCTCCAACAGACTATCAAGGGAATACCCGTCCGCCTTTGACCAACAGTGGCTGGAATGGGCTCCAGCAACAAAGTTGCCCTGAAAGCGGTGCAGCAACTTATGGAAATGGATGGAAACCCAGGAGAACCACCGGATTAATCCACAATATTGGATGTGTATTCTACCCAGACCTACTGTCACTGTAAACATCACTTACCCAAAGTTGACACAAGGCAGCAAACTCACCAGAGGTTAAATATTTTAACTCTGGCTGCTGCTCAAATCCTGCTTCGCCACTCAAATCACGCTGCTTCAAGACCGCCATGCCCATTGCTCAAATCGCACGGCAGGACCTTAGGTCCTGTCTGTACCATTGACTTAACCTTGAAACTGGCTGTCTTTGTCATGCGAACTGCGTTCTGTGTAAATGCAGCTTTAGAAAGAGATAAGAGGCCAAGGTGAAGATGTTTAGGGTCTCCTTTGTAGAATGATAGAGAATATCAGAAATTAACCAATCAGTGGAACAGCTCATGTTAGATGTTTTGGAGATAAATGAAGCGAAGCAGATTGAGATAGTTTAACATTAAAAGGAGGGTAAGTGATTATGTTGGTAAAAGTTTTCTGAGTTTGGAGATGCCAGGGAAGAGGACTAGAGGAAGACCAAAGCAGGACAAATGGGGGGTTGGGGGGAGTGTGGAGGCTGCAGAGGTAAGGATTAGATGGAGGCAGGTGATTTGCTGTAGTGACTTATAATAAGAGCAGCCAAAAGACAAAGTAAACTGCGTCTTGTATAAAGATGATTTCTAATCAAGAAAATTAATCTCCGTTTTTTTGTTTCAGCTGACTTTAAAACTGGAGAGTTACTCCAAATGTATTCATCAAATGTAAAAACGTACTGTATTAAATCCTGCCTTTATTGGTTATGCTGGATTTTTCTAAGTTATTTGTGTATTTCTATCAATACTCTGAACTTGTTTGAAATTTTAACAATGACCCTATTCCTTTTGTTTCAGACAAGTTTAACACCTATGTAACATTGAAGGTGCAGAATGTTAAAAGCACAACCATCACCGTGCGTGGGGACCAGCCCTGTTGGGAACAAGACTTCATGTTGTAAGTTATTTAACAGGTTCAACAATAAAAAAAAGTTGTGAGGTAGTTCAGGAATAAGACTCACATACTGTTTTAAATATAGTAAAAGTCATATAGTAGACGTCATAGTCCTGTTGAGACTTTGGAGGGCTGTAGCTCCTTAGACATCTCATAGTTTGCATTAAATTTCACAAATAGAACTGAGCAGCTGTGCGTCTGTTTCTCATCCAGTGAAAATGAAAAAAAGTCTAATTCTTCTGTCTTCTGCTGCAGCTGGACATATATCTGCATTCCCTTTTCACCAGTACAGTGTTCTACAATTACAAAAGAGGGCGCTGTTTAAAAAAAAAAGATGTTGAGCAAACAGATAATCCTGTTTGCTCAGCCACTTGTGTTGGACAGATTTTACGGTTACAATAGGGGTTTTTGAATCTTCTGACACATGAGGTGTTCATTTGTATAAACCCCTTTTGTATTTGAGGCTAAACTTTATTTATATTAATTATATTTGTATATATTTTGTTTGTTGGACCAGACCTTCATATTTTCCTCCATTCATTAATGTTGGGGCAGCAGGGTTTAGTTCTAAGTACATAATAAGAGTTATTCTGATTATTTAGAAAATGCTCAGTATGTTATTAAAATATGTAATGAAAGAACAACTAGTTGTCAAAAGAAGAAAACATGAACTGGCAAACTTTTTTTTAAATGCATATTGTAGTTTTATTTTAAGCTTTGGATGCTTTTATTGGTTGAATGCTGTAAAGCGTTCAACCCTTTGTTCAACTCTTCTTCCGCCGTTTTTCGGCACTTAACTCCTTCTACAATTTTCAAACTATTTTAAACATTCAACTTTTAAAATGTTCAGCTCATTCAGCTTATTCCTGCTATGACTTTTGGTTTTTCAAATCCTTCAACTTTTCAAGATATTCCAGGTTTTCCGGGATGTTTTGCCCTATTAAAAGACATAGGGAAGTTATGGTGCAAGAGGTCCCCGGTTCAAGACCCGGCTCGAACACTTCAAATTTTTCAACCATTTAACGTATTAAAATGTTCAACCCTTTCAACTAATTACAGTTATTACGTTTGGTCATTCAAATCATTGAACTTTAAGATATTCCAGGATTTTTTCTCCATTAAAATACATAGGGAATCCTCGTGCTTAATTTCTTTTACAGTTTTTTACCTACTTTAACCATTTTACTTTTTAAATGTTGAGCTCTTTCACATCAGTTCAGCCATTTCTTTAACAAATTAAGCTTTATTTCAGCAATACAGCATTCAACCCTGCATTTTCTTCTGGAAATGCAGCTCCTTCTAGTTTTGTATGAGATAGTTTAAAAGTGTTGCAGAAGCACACATGATCATTACAAGATTTAAAGTTGTCATTATTAGAACATCAAGCTAATAGACCTTCGAGGAACCAATGTGGAATCAAAAAATAAAAAGGATAAATTAAGAAAAATAACAAGTATATTTCTACCTGTTAAAACTGACATATTTTGCTTTCAGTTCTTTTCCATGTGTATTTATTCTTTTAAATTCAGCAGGTGAGATCTCATTGTCTTTGCACCTGGATGCCCCCTCTCAGCTCCCCTACCAATTAGCTGATCTCTTTGATTATTTTTTTCTCCCAACTTCCTTTTATTTGCTTGATTGATCGTTCCAAACTGCTACAGATGCAAATATGCTAATGCCTCATCCTACTGCTCCTTTCATTCTGGATATGCTATTATGCTGCTGTCTTCAAGCTTTGATTGAGTCCTTTGAACAGGTTGTTGAATGAAAAAAGGCAGGGCTGGATGACAGCTGAAATACCTGTGTTAAATTATAATTGTAATGACTCAGAAATATCTGTGCTTTAAATGCTATATTAAATAATATGTACACTTGAAACACGTCTTTGAATCAGTGAGATCAACCGGCTGGACCTTGGCCTCATCGTTGAGGTTTGGAACAAAGGGCTCATTTGGGACACTATGGTGGGGACCACCTGGATTCCTCTTAAAAGTATTCGCCAGTCTGAGGAGGTCAGTTTACCTTCAGTAGTCTCCTTAAAAAAAAAAAAAAAAAAAAAAAAAAAACTTGTTTGGCACTAACTTAAAAAAAAATGTTGACATTTTGTGTTCATGCTTTGTCACAAGGCTGCCACTTCACCCCATAAAACAATTATATATTTTAAATACAAATATGTATGTTTGCAGTTATTCTAAGATTATATTTGCCACAACAGTATTTTAAAAAACTAATAGGGTGTATGTGTGCATGGAACTGCAGGAGGGCTCAGGAGAGTGGACTTTCTTGGATGCGGAGGTCTTGATGAGAGCAGATGAGATATATGGCACCAAGAACCCCTTGCCTCATCGGGTGCTGCTGGACACTCGCTTTGAACTGCCCTTTGGTAAGAATGTTAGCTGTTAAGGCTATTGTGAACCGTCTTCACACACCAGGTGCTGTAAGTGCACAAACCTGTGGCAGTTAAAAGCTGCGTTTACACCAAACGTGATTAGGAGGCCAGTTTCAATGCTAAGTCAATAATACAGACGTGATCTGAAGTCCTCTGGTGCGATTTGAGCAGCGGGCGCTGCGCAAAGGTCTGGCAGCCACAGGATTTGAGCCGTGCGGTGCAATTTGGGCCGCAGACCGCAGTGAGTTAAAAAATCTTAAATAGGGAGGTCACCAATCAGGGACTCTACTTTGGGCATGTGAAATTTTCAGGGACAGCGAATACAATATACAGTTTGCCAAAAAAGTATTTAATAAACCATCAATTGTGCAAGTTCTCCCATTTAAAAAGATGAGAGAGGCCTGTAATTTTCATCTAAGGTATATTTCAACTTTGAGAGACAAAATCCCATTGTTTTATTTTTAAATAATGTTTTTGTAAACTTTGGTGGAAAATAAGTATTTGCTCGATAACAAATTTTCAACTAAATACTTTTTATACTTTTTATACTTTTTTTTATACCCTTTGTTGGCAATGACTGCAGTCAAATGTTTTCTGTAAGTCTTCACAAGATTTTAAAAAACTGTTGCTTGTATTTTGACCTATTCCTCCATGCAAATCTTCTATAGAGCAGTGGTGTTTCGGGGCTGTCTCTGGGTAACACAGACTTTCAACTCCCTTCAAAGATTTTCTATAGGGTTGAGATCTGGAGGCTGGTTAGACCACTCCAGGACATTGAGATGCTTCATCCTCTTCTGGACCAAATGCTCTTTAGCAAACTTTAGACGGGCCTGCACATGTACTCGCTTTAGCAGGGGACATATCCGGCACTGAACGGTTTGAGTCCCTGGCAGCGTAGTGTGTTACTAATGGTAGCCTTTTTTTTAAACTTTATTTATTTATTTATTTTTACTTGTCCTGTCAAACAGATGAGAGCTGAAAGCCTCTTGTGTTGGACATATTTTACTGTTACAATAGAGGTTATGAATCTTTTGACACACTAGGTGTATACTTCCATTAACCCAGTTTGTAATTTAGGCTAAACTTTATTCATCTTACTTATATTTGTAGCAATTTTTTGTTGAACCGGACGGAAAAGAAATGGAGGGAAGAGGGGGGGGGGGGGTTGGAGGGTTTGAGGGTTGGAGGGTGATTAAAGAAGGGTGGGTAGAAACGTGAAGCAGCATAAAGCAACAATTTTCTGGATGTTTATAGTCATTACAGGCAGGTGTATAAGTAATACAAATCTAAAAGGGGCAGGGCCTGTCCACGCACACACACACACACTCAAATGTTAGAAACATACATGTTAGCTCCAAAAATGTTCACATACAAGACATGTCGACATGTACACCATACAACCGATGTTCACACACGCATACTATTGCCTTAAGGCCAATACATGCGAAACATCTTATTCTGTCACGCAAACCACCTGTGCAAAGGTAAGAAAGCACCTACACTCGAGTGAGTGTCCATGTTCCTCTAAGGTGGATGATGGAATGCAAAAAGAAGGAGGGAGAGTGCCCGTCATCCCCACACCAAGACCCCAGCCTTTGATACTTTAGTCTCAGCTATTTACTGATTATTCACTAGGTCCCCCTGTGTTGTTCTGGAATTTTTGCTCACCGTTTTTGTGATCATTTTGACCCTACAAGGTGAGATCTTGCGGGGAGCCCCAAATTGAGGGTGATAATCAGTGGTCTTGTATGCCTACCATTTCCTAATAATTGCTCCCCTAATTGATTTCTTCACACCAAGTTGCTTACCTATAACAGATTCAGTCTTCCCAGCCTGATGTAGGTCAACTATTTTTTTTTTGGTGTCCTCAGACAGCTCTTGATCTTAGCCATAATGGAGTTGTGTTGGATGTTATGGACAGGTGTCTTTTATTTAGATAACAACTTCAAACCATGCCATTAATACAAGTAATGAATGGAGGACAGAAGATCCTCTTAAAGAAGCTACAGGTCTGTGAGAACCAAAAATCGTGCTTGTTCGTAGGTGACCAAATACTTATTTTCCACCATAATTTACAAACAAATTCTTTAAAAATAAAAAAATGTGATTTTTCTGGAATTTTTTTCTTCTCATTTTGTCTCTTATATTTGAGGTATACTTTTATTGGAAATTAAAGGCCTCTCTCATCTTTTTAAGGAGGTGAACAATTGGTGACTGACTAAATACTTTTTTGCCCCACTGTATTTTCAAAGCGTTCTCAGTGGTCATTTAATTACGATTATGCTGTTTTTTTTGCAAAATCTAAAAATCTGAGGTTTTTTCCTATTACATAGTTTCTTCAGAATGGCAGGAATTCATTGGAAATTTGCTTTTGAGTTCTGGGCGGGACTGTTGGCATGGAGCAACCTCGCCCCGCTTTCCGTCACCCATCCGTTTACAGGCCCCTTCCGGTAGCTTTCAGCCCCACACACCCCCTAACGTAACATTAACAGTGCAGCAAAAATGGCGAACAAACCTGGAGCTATCCAGCCATACAGTTTTGATCCAGATGCCAGCTTGGACGAGGAAAATCAAGACGTACATAGATCTATTTGTCTGCAAGTGGATCCAACAGAAAGGAGCAGAGCAGGGAGCTTGTGGCCAGCCTGGTGTATTTTTTGCATCACAATTTTTTTTCTAAACGTCATTTTTTCATCGGCTTTTGATTCGCAACGATTTCAATAAAGAAATACTCAGAAATACAATTTTCAGCTTTATTTTCTTCATATATGTCCTCCATTATCAGAAAAAATGTCCCAAGAAGATGTTAAAAACACGAAAATCACAATTTTCTTTGGAGGCCAAAAGAAATTTGAAGAGATTACCCTGACAGATGAGGACAAATGAGGACATTAGGACAACATTTAAAACAAAAACATACACATTATTACAATAAAAGCCCTACCCACCCTTCACCTGTCCCTCTCCCCTCCATTAACACATACGACCCATGACCCCACTAATGTCTCATACTTAAATGCCACCAGTCTGTTTTCTGAGGTAACAGAGAAATATTTGTCCAGCTGGGGGCACTGAGAAAGAATTTATGACAAAGTCTATCCTAGGGTGCTTTGGAGTAATGTAAACGCACTATATATGCCACTGAGTTCTCTTGAATAGGTAAGTCTACATTCACACTGCAGGGCTTAATGCTCAATTCCGATATTTTGAAGAAATCCGATTTTTTTTTTTTTGCAAGGCCGTTCACATTTCCAATTAAATGCTAACTTTTGTGATCTCCTGTGTGACCATTAAATAACCCAGAATTGATCCACATTCGCAGAAGAGTACTCAACGGTGAACAACGTCACTTGTTGTTTGCCGAAGTAGCTAACTTTAACAATGGATGTCAACAACAGTGTTGTCAACAGCGAAGCTCTTTTTGCATTATTAAATTTATTTTCACAAAGAAGCCAGCACAATTACAATTTTCTCATTTTAAGAAGGCATTGGAGCCGGGATCGTCTGTACCCATACCCAAGTGGCCTGGGTCGCATTTGAAAAGATCGGATCTGTGTCGTTCAGACTGTCATGAAAAGATCAGATACAGGTCGCATAGGGCCAAAAAAATCGGAATTGGGTCGTTTCAGCCTGCATTGTGAATGTAGCCTAAAAGTACTGTCCTACTCATAAATGTTATAAGTAAAAGGCCTGTAGTAAATAAATGTTTTATTGTTTATTTGGTTAAAGACTAAAATAAGTCCACTATTTTTGTTTTGACTTCTAATAAGAAGGACATTGATTGCAGTATAGCTTTTGATCAGTCATTAGGGTCATGTGTCTGTTCCCTGAATCCATAATATTACTATTAGATTTATTTCCGTATCAAAATTATTTTGGTATCCTTTACATTATTATAGCATATCACAGCATATCTGTTTTAAACTTCATTTTGACAATTTACCTGACATGGTGTTTATTTATTAAGTTGTAGTGTATTCCAGCTTTGCATTTAAAGCAGTTCTGGCTTGGTTGGTTCTTTTAATTTAAGTATAATTGCGAAGGTACAGTCAGTTGTTGCTAGGTCTATCATTATGTAAGGAAATGTTTTTAGTAAACGTAACACTTTAATTGAGTTCACACAGGGTCAGTAAAATAGAACCTGGCTCTCTGCTTTTTGAGACCTTTTCAAGCCTTCCACGGCTGTGTGTTCATTTGTTGGTGTTCATGTTATTCACCAAAGCGGTTTATAATATGTCGGTATCTCCTTGAAGCACTGGCTTTAGTGTTAGTTGTCTTTTCATGCCCATATGTCAGCCCAACAGTTTAAATGTAATCTAAATTAGAACTATTGGGCCTAAATTATTTCAGGCATAACTGTAATCTGTTTCAGAAAGATGTTGATACCAAAACATCAATGGAAACCAAAGATAAGAGGAAAAGAATTCTCTCTTTCTTGTATTTCACAATACGTTTGATGGTATTGTCAGACTGTTTCAGTGTTTATTACCAGAAAGTGTATGAGAAATCAAAACCATATGAATGTTGTATGCTGCCTATTAAGAGGTTATTTGTAATATTTAATTCATTTGGTTTATTTTCAACAACAGACATCCCAGAGGATGAGGCGATGTATTGGACGAGCAAACTCGAATGCATCAACACGATGGGAATTCATGATGAGGTGTGGTACAGTAATTTATCAATAGGAAATTGTTTATTTCTGTTTCTAGTGATGTTATCGATGTATTTTTTAGGAGAAGGAACGCAGAACCAGTGATTTATATTGAACAAAATAACAACGGGCTTTACTGATTGTGTTTCATATTTATTTACTGTCCAATTTTGGTAGTACCCCCTCCATGATGATGACCAGACTGGACAGTTGCCGTTTGCTGCCTCTCAGTGCTGTGAGTTGTTTCTCTCATTCTAAAACCTTTCTTAACCTCTAGAGGTGCCATGCTTTAACTGTGTGTAACTTTATTGGCCTTTCATTTTTAAATGGTAATCAACTCAGTCAAAATTGTGACAAATGTATATGCCCACAATTTCACATCTAACCTTACATTTTTAACAAAGGGTTCACCAACATGTTTTGTTTTGTTTTATTTTATTGTTGCATAAGCCCTGTGGTCTCATGATTAGTCTCTTATTTATAATATTTGCACTTTTACTAGGCAACTATTTCGGATGGGTTGATCCAAAGAGTATGTATTTCACTTTTATGGAAATCTCTCCCTGGTCAATCCTCAATATTTTCATGTCATTCCTTTCCCAAGTAACACAAAACATAATAAAAAAGAAATTATCATCCATTTTATCTATATGGTTATAAATATAGTATCACATACTTTTCATTGTTCTTTTTTCCCACTCCTCTAGCCCTTTTTTTCCCTACCATTAGGAAACAAAAGTATTTATTATACAACCAGTATTTTTGTTGCTAATTTTGTTTTCATTAAGCCTATACTTGAACCTCCAGAGCATTTCACAAATGTATCAACTTTACCTCTTTAACTTTTGGAAAAAAAATCTGCATTATTTCTCTCCTTTTAAGTTTTAAATTGTAGTTCCCTCACTAAAAAAGAAGATGGCAGTGTTATTAAGCAAAAGCATTTGCACACAGGTATCCTGAAAACATGAACTTAAAAATTCTTGACGTCAGTAGCAGAAATACTTGGATGCAATCTTCAAAATATTGAAAATGGAATAAATGTATTGATTTTTTTGGTACAGCTTTTGATGACCAGGACAGTGCTGTTGATGACCGCGACAGTGACTACCGCAGTGAGACCAGTACCAGTCTGCCTCCTCGTTACCATACAACATCTCAACCAAACTCATCCATGCACCAGTACCCCATGGGTCCTGGGCTGCAGAACCACCCTGACAGCTGTACAGACTCTATCCACAGTTATGACCTGGATTTCAGGGACCAGAGAGAGATAGGAAGCAGGTAATACTGGAATTTAGTCACAGTCCCGCAATATATTTGTTTTTCTCACATTTCTCACATAAAAGTCAACATGTATATTCTATTTCCTCAATTTTACTGAGGACAGGGGACCTCAGTATTTCGCAAACAAAAACCTTTCATTTTCTTATTATTAGAACTACACTTTGGATAATTCAAAATAAACACAAGCACCCCATTGTTGTGTGCATAAAATTTTATCTAGTGCCCAAAAAACATGGGCAGTAATGAGACCGCTACAAATCTGCCTGTGTTGACATGAGGAATTATCCACATAAGCTCCATAAATCTAAGATAGAATTGCATTTTTAGCCACAGAAAGCTTATCATTTATATTTCGATTTGTTTTAAGGGTTTTATGTCATTCTTCATCTCCCTAGGGGTTTTGAATTTGATTCAACTATTTTACATTTTTGCAAATCCCTCTAAAGCTTCCTAAGGAAACAACTCAGTGACAGACACATGCCTTTGACTCTTTGTGACTTGAAAGCTTCATCAAATATTAAACGATGATGACTTAGCATAATACCCACGTTTAACACTACTATAGGCTTTTTTACTTTAGAAAAAAAAAACGTAAAATATATTTGGTGAAAAATATATCAATTTTTTATTAATTACTGTATTTTACTGAGCTGTAAAAATGTTTATAGTTTGCGAAACATTGTTTCTCTTTCAATTGCTGTTATCTCTATTCAACCATACTTTTTAACTTGTGTTTTTCCATGCATTTTCTTCTGTTTTCTCTTCTTTCTTTCCAAATCTTGATCCATCTCTGTACCCTTTTTTTAAAATGTGTTCCTTTGCCCTAATTAGATTTTTAAACAAGAAGGAAAGAGTCAGAATTATACCAGTGGATTCTGACATGGGGTTTGAAAAATGGGAAAATCTATACAAAAGGCGAAGCAAGCCCAAGCTTAGTGACTTTTTAGATAATGAGGAAGAGGCTGTCCTGCGCATAGGAAAACCCTCACCTGAGCCATCACACAAAGCAATCCATATAAATGTGATAGGTAATGAACTTCTGCCGCCTACATACCCAGAGAGCTATGACACTCTTGACTGGCGGCGAAGGAAAAAGATAACAGACCTGAGAGGGTTGCTCAGTACAGATATGGATAAACTAAATGAAGAGAACTTTCCATCCAGCCTTCATGGCAAACGAGAAGACCCGTTTATGCAGCAAGTAGCAGAATTACAAGAAGAGGAGCGCATAAATTTGTGCCTGAAGCCATACCACAATGGACTTCTGTATAAAACAAGGATGTGGGCAATAAACGAGCTGGACAACACCTTAGAAAATTATGCAGCATACAAAAAAAATCAAGATGCTAGAAAGGGAGCGCTTCTGAATTTTGAATTAGAGGACTCAGATGATCGACTTTACACTGCAACAGCATTGGACATTGTTGACGACTTTGCCACAATGGCTGAGGACTTTTATTCAAAGAATTTACAATATCACAGAAGTTCTCATTCATCTTCTCATGAGGACTATATAAAAAATTCCCAGAGCCTTGGGGAGAAAAAGTGTGTCAAATCTAAAATAGGTGGATGGTTTCCAGATGCCATGCTCTCTCCTGTGGAGGAGCCACGTGATGAATATCTAGATACCATGGATGAGCTTCAGTGTCTAGTCGAAACAGTTTCTGAATATCTGGTGGAAAAAGAAGAAGAAATTAGCAGGTATGGTTCTCTTCCCAAACCAACCAATTCAAGGCTGTTCTCACAATGTAGCGACACAACAAATTCCTTTGAAGAGGATCACAATGATATAAAGGATTCCCGAACACAAACTCAATCCCAAATCCCTACGGATCAAAGCAACACAGGTGTGAAAAACGCTGTGACTTCATTGCTTAACTGTCTTACTGACAAAGTTGCAGCAATCTCCAAACAGTCTCCATCAACCCCACAAGCTTCCTCTGGACACCCAGCAACATCTGGATTAACAAAGTTATCGTCTTTAATTCCCAAATCAACTAGCTCTGCTCCCATAGCTGTTGTTTCACCTGTTGAAACATCTCCTGAGAAATCATTTAGCTCTCTGCCTTCTCAGCCTCAACAAAATACCAAATATTATGACCAGGAAACCATCACTGCAGCAAATGAAATGCAAATAAGTGGAAAAGAAAATACTGGGAGTGGAAACAAATCTCAAAGTGATTCAGGAAACTCTGTGTTGGGGAAATTGAATCCTTTAAAGTTGTTTTCTGGTGTAAATAATGAGACATCTTCTGAGAACAAACAGGTATCCAAGCTCAAACATTCCCAATGTCAGAGAAAGTGGGATGAGAAATGTGATGGTCAACAACCAATGATTAGTCAACAGAGAAGAAAGTTTGAGAAGTTTGACAATCCTCTACAAAGTACAACATCATGCCACAGTTGTAGGAACATTTTGTATGAAAACCAAAATTTTTGGACATGCAGAGAAGAAGGCTGTCCTGTTTCTGTATCAGAAAGGTCTACCAGAAAAGAGATAAATATAGAATGTGAGAACACTGGATTTTTTAGCCCTTTTGAGAAGTCCCTGAGTTCCTTAATTATACCTGCTGTCCCCATGCCAACTCAGGAAGCTCCATCTGTGATAGTTTATCCAGTTTTCAGAGCTTCTGATGATCCCCAACCAGCACCGATAGCTTCCACAACCGTTACCCAGAATTTTTCAGTTCCCCAGGAAAATGCCGATAAAGGGTGGTTTTCTAGCATATTTAGCTCTCCGTCTGCTTCCTCTCGTGTGAGCCAGATGTTCAACTCAAGTCAGAATTCTCAGAATGTCAAAGAGCCATCAGTTCTACAACTTGCCTCAGATCAAAAACTGACAGGAACTTCTCATGGAGTGCAACTTGAAGTTTCAAGTAAGGCAGAACCACAAAGTTTTCTCACAGGTCTTTTTAAAGGGAGCTCTGCTGATGTATCTCAGAAAGGATCTAATCAACCAAAGGAAGGCGGATTGCTTTCTGGATTGCTGAAATTTGGTTCAAATAGTGATCTATCTGGAAGTGTGCCACAGCAGGCAAACAATCAGCCTGGTCGTAGTAATATTCCCTCACAGCCTACTGATGACTCTAATCACAAACAAAGTTCCTCAGCTTCTCAGACAGGTGGCTTTCTGTCAGGGCTATTGAAATTTTCATCAACAGAAAACATACAGCAAAGTGTACTGGCTTCTGAAGCTGAGAAACAGAGAATTATATCTTGCCATTATCCTGGTGAAGATCAGAAAATGAGTCAAAGTCAAATTCCGAAAACCCAACCTCAACAACAAGGGCCACTCTTTGGGATCAATAAATGCGCACCCTCCAATAGTACAAATTTAAGCCATGGTTTTAAACAAGAAACAAGCAAACTGGATTTTACTCGACAACAGACTGTTCCACTTAGAGATCCATCATTCCAACAAAGTGGTCTTTTACCTGGACTTTTTAAATTTGCTTCAGCTGACAATGTAAACAAAGAAAATCAATCAGTAGCTCATCAGCAATGCATTTCTTTAAGTAAATCTAGTTATGAACAAAGAAAAACAAATAATATATCAGTTACAAAACCAAATCAACCCCCAAGTGACACAACACACAAAACAAGTAATGCAATTGGACTGTTCTCTGGAATAATCGAATCTTCCTCAGAAAATCCAATGCAACATCACAGAACTGAACACATCTCACACTCTCAGACGAGTCAACAAATCAAAGTGTCATGTAATCCACCTGGCTCTACAAAACCTGAGATGTCAAATCAATCAGGAATGCTCTCTGGGTTGTTTAACAAGTTAACTAAACCATCTGAAAGCAAAGAGACAACTTCAACCAAACAGTTATCACATCAGAAAACCATTAACTTTAACGTAGTGCAAAATAAGTCATTTCCTAATGATATTCTGCAATCGGCTCAAGAATGTGAAGACAAAAAGAGGATTCCAAGAAATGCTCAGCAAAGTCACTCACCTAGCTTGTTGAGTAAAAATGAAAATGAACGTCATTGTACAGAACAGGTAAGATTGAAACAAATAACACAAATGCCTTTAACTAAGACCCCGGGAAGAGATTCCCCTGTGTCAAACAGTTCTGCTTCTGATGTTTCAAGAGATAGTCTTAAAAGATATATTGCCGATGGTCTCAGCCCAGGTCATAGCAGACATGCTCTTGTAAATGCCCCTGTGTCAATTCATGCAGAGAGTTTGGATTTGCGAACATCTGCTACTTTTGCAAGATCTCTTACAAATCAACCAACATACTCCTCATTTAGCACTGGTAACTTATCTCAGCTATACTATAACTCACTCCCATTGACAAACCAAACGGCATATAGTACAGGGAATATTAATTCTCTTTTTCTAAATTATACTAATTCACCTATCCTGAATTTACAACCATACATTGGTGAAAACACCCTGTCTTTGTTGGGATCATCAAACCAGAGCAATTACCATGGAATAAGTTCCTCTTATGATGAAAACCAGTGGATCCATGAAAGCTGTTTGTGGCAGCAGTTTGAAAATGAGGCATTGAATTATCAGTTGCAGGTGGAAGATCAGGGGTGTAGACACAGCAGTGAAAGTATTCCTCTGGCAGCTGGTACTTTTCATTGCAGCTCTTTAAATACTAATCCACCATTTAGTCACGCTTCCTGGCAAGCTGTTCCATGTCACCAAGAACAGATGGATATGCATCTCCCTGAAGGATGTAAAAATGAAGGTCAATATTCCAAGCAAAAGTTATGGAACAGTTCTGAAAATTTAGGAAACATGTTTCGGTCAGCTAACAATGACTGTCCGTTGAACTTAACTACTAAACAAAGAAATTCAATATTTAGTAAACGGAATTATTTTAATGATAGTTCTTACAGCCTAAATGGAGTGTCATATCATGAAGGGTATTATGAGGAGTCTGCACCAAGCTTATCTTATTCAGCAAACTGGCAATATGGCAGAGATTGTACAAAGCTACAACATGCTCCCACTAAAGGGATGATACACCACAGCTCATTTATTAACTATAGACCACTAGGTGCAAGCTATTCCATGGATGGCATTGCTGACACAGAAGATTTGGTGTATACTGAAGATACCGAATGGTATCAGCAGTGGCTTGCTCTCTTAGAACAAGGAATATGGTGGCCAGCTGAAAATGATGACTGCGGTTACTTTGTTTACACTGATCATGAATACATTTATGCCTTGCTTACAGATGCAACAGGTGACTATGTGTATTCCTGTGCACCTGAAAGTATGTCAGGTGGAAGTGAAGAGAACTGTGATAGTTTTCCCAGTGCATGGCTAAACACTGAAATGGTTTTTGTTTGTGGCTTTAAAATTCCACTCTACAATGAAGATGAACTTCTTTGGCTTCCTGGGCAAGACTACAATGATTCTCAGCTTCTTAATGCTCCTTTAGATTTGTCTGCAGCTTATAATAAAGGAAACCAGATCATGAACCTAAATCTCAAGCAATTCTCTGAGATGTTTGAAAATTCATTTTTGTCACCCCAGCAACAAGGTTTGGATTTTACATCTTACATATTGAACAAAGTAAAGATGGACCAAAGGCAGACTCACAATGTCTTTGAAAACAACTACCAACATGTAATTGACCTATCATGTCAAAAAAGTAATCAAGTTAAACCTTACTGGAACAATCAGGAGGTTAAGACATTTCTCGCTCAAAAAGTTTCTGTTTCCTTAAACTCCACTGCTACAACACATTCACATCAACAGCTACTTTATAACTGTTATCAACCTAGCCAACAGAGACGTTCATCTACTACTGTGACAGTGAAACATGTAGATGATGTTTCAAAGGAAGAATGGAGTAAAATGGTTTCACCTGCTCAGGAGATCCCTAATCGGCAAGTCAAAAATATTTCTTCTTTAATATCCTCATTTGTTGGGAAACAGTCGCAGGAGGAAATAACCACAACTTTTAGTCAACCTTCTGACAAACATTCTAAGAGCATTTTGTCAACAGGTTTCCAAAGTCTTAAGTCTAAGATAATCGAAGAAGAATCTCCTATTGTGATCCAGCCAAAGCAAGTTAATCAAATGCAGCAATCAGCTACCACACAAGGAAGGATTTTACCCACACCACCAACATCCACTCAAATAACCCAGCCACCAACACAATCACCATTAACTTCACATAAACCAAGACTTTTACGTCAAACAACAATGGACCAGCAAGCACTCCCTTCAACAAAGCCCAACATCACAGTGCCATTAGGATCAAATGACGGTGTTAATAAACCTACACAACCTACACTGGCAACTGGTAAGCCAGAGGGTACATCTGTGGAAAAATCACCTGAACAACCACAGACAGGCTTCATAAACTTTTTAAAGTCTGCAATTAAAATTGAGGAAACTAAACAAGATTCCAAGATTGTTTCCCAGTCACCTTCAAGTAATCACACCAAAACTGAGCGAACTGCTACATTACAAGGCACTGGCACCTCAAGTAAAGAGTCTACAGGCATATCAAATGTTTTTGGATCAATTAGTAATTTATTTAGTAATGAGTCCTCTTTACCACAACAACAACCCAGTGTTACAGAAAGTTCTCTTTCATTTATGCCAAAATCTAAAGAAACAGAAAGATCACAAACCATAAACCAAGCTGGTACATTTCTCTCTACACAGAGTGAAACTTCAAATAAAAGTTCGTCACAACAGTCTTCCTCCAAATTGTCAACAGAACCCACAGTTACAAGTAGTACATCTGAAGCAAAGCATACAAACCAGGAAGCAGGGAATAAGTCCTCTCGTGGACTTTTTGGATTTTCAATTGGTGATATGCTAACAGAATCAACATGTGCCAACTCTAACCAAGTACCTCGATCAGCTTCATCCGCTACAGCTTCACAAGAATTTCATGGTAAAAGTATTTTGTCTATGTTTACTGGACCAAATGCACAACAGGCTACACCTAAAACTGATCATTTGTCTGATGCACAACTTCCTCAACAGGAAACACTGGGCAAAAGTTTATTATCATTGTTTGGAGGATCAAATTCTCCCCAGGTTGCCAATCAAAGCAAACCTACTACTGAATCATCGCAAGAGAAAAATGTTCCTCCAAAAGATCCTCTATCTACTGGATTCCTTTCAATGTTTGGTGGTTCTGGTACCCAACAGGCTCAAGCACAAGAAGGATCTTTTCTTGGTGGAATACTGCCTGGGCCAACAAGCTCATCTGAAAGCCCAATGAAAGGCTTGTTCTCAGTGTTTAGTGATCGCAGCGCTCAACAGAGTCAACAATCAAATATACCTCCTCCACAAAGAGTACCCCCATCTCAAATTCAGCAACAAGGGGAACCAAAGGCAAATTCTAAACCCCAAGATCACTCTCAACCACAAGCCCAAACAGCTGCCTCTGTTCTTGGAGGTATATTGGGAGGTATTTCTGCCTCCAGTAAGAGTCCTACAAAAAATGTGTTCTCCATGTTTAGTGGTCCCAGTACTCCTCACACAACAGGACCTAGTCCAAGTGCAAGTACACCATCTGTGTTGAAGACAGCTCCAACTAGAGTATTTTCCGTTTCCGCACGACAACAAACTTCAAACATCTCATTTTGTACTACAGAACCAAAAGAACAACGTTTATCCTGGGGCACATCTATATCCAGTAAAGGCTTCACAGAGCAAGAAAATTTGAGAAATAATTCAAGTGAACACCTGGGTAGCAAATCTGATACCATTTCAAATGGAGTATGTGCCAGTCAATCCATCAGTACTGCCAGAAGTACAGCTACTTCTAATAAAGAGGATATCGCAATGAAAAGTGAAGAAGTTGTGTCTTATGATACAAAAATGGAGTGCAATATTTTACATGAAAAAACAAGCTCAGAAAAAGAATCCCTGGACACTGTTCTAAGTAAAGAAGCCTTAGATATTGACCAGTTATCTCCAATCACTGGGTCACACCTAAAGCCTTCATCTTCAACTGGGCTTATATCAGATGGTACAGGAAAAGATTTTCTTTCATTATTTTCTCAACCCAGCACTCAGCCTACCGATAATAAGGCTGGTCCTTCATCTACAGGTGCTGCCTCAAGATCATCAGAATTTAAAAGCCAATCAGCTAAAGGTTTATTTTCTGTGTTTGGAGATTCTGCACCTCAACCTACTGGACAATCTGCAGGTTCTTTGTTTGGCTCAGTGTTTGGAAGAGCTCCACCCCAAGCATCAGTTTCTCAAACAGGAGGATCTGTACTAGGTAGTTTATTTGGAGGATCTGGAACCCAAAGTAATCCTACAAAAGCAGTAGGTCCTGTACCTCAGACCTCGTCTTTTCTTGGAACCCTACTTGGTTCATCTACTTCACAGACTGCTGGATCTCAACCAGGGAGCTCCATTTTGAATGAGATTTTTGGAGGTTCAACAGCTTCATCTGTTGTGTCTCATGCAAACAGATCCACTACCAATCAAACGTCAACACTAACAAATAGTTCAGTTTTTGAAGGGATTTTGGGAGGATCATCCTCTCAATCTGGTTCTAACCAGTCTGGTTCATCTTTACTTGGTGGCATTATACAAGGGAGTGCTCCAAGTGAAAGTTCTGGTAAGGGTTTACTTTTAATGTTTGGAGGTTCTGTTATAGGCACAACAGCCACTTCAACAACTACCTCAACGTTGGAAGTTGAGAAGACAATATTAGCTACCCATCAAACCGACTGCACATCATCTTCATCCATTTTGCCAAAACCTAATGATGACAATAAAGCCCTTCTGGCTGGTGTTGAAACTGATTTAAAAGATAGATCTGCGAAAATTAAAGAGGATTTAGGGACACTACAACAACCCAAAGACGCAAGTGAACGCCCTGAGGTTAGCATGGACAACACAAATGACAGTCTTTCTATGGAGCTTGCTTCCCAAAGTACTGACACCCTAGCTGCTTTAGCTGATCTTGGTAATTGCAAAGACACAACAGTACATGAAAAATCTGTAAGTGACCAGCTAAAAGATAGAACACCAACTATAACAAAAGAGGAAACGTCCTCCCAGCCAGTGACTCCTCTATCCCAGGTACAGCAAAAACCTCCAGAATCAGATGCCTCAGCAAGTCACTCAGCTGCAGATGGAGTTTCAGGATTTGTATCTTCCTTGTTTAAGCCATCAGTTTCCTCACTTGAAGTTCAACAGCAGCAGCAGCAACAGAAGAACTCCCCTTTTGGACTTGGAGGAACGGCAAACCAGGCTTTCACCAGCCATACAGGACCTTCACTGTTGGGAGGGATATTTGGAAGGTCCAAAACCCAAACTTTACCTCAGACAGGAGGATCATTATTGGGAGGTTTATTTAAAGGATCTGCTCCACAGCCTGGCGCCCAAAGCACTCCTTCAACTGGAGGGTCTATATTAGGTGGGGTTTTTGAAGGCAGCTCTTTTGGCAAGTCTACAGCAACCCAGAGTGGTGGATCATTGCTTGGTGGGATGCGTATAGGATCTGGAGCTGCATCACAGCCAGGGGGTTCTCTTCTTGGAGAAATGTTTGGAGGAACCACTGGCCAGACTGTAGGCTCTCAGGCTGGAGGATCAATACTTGGGGGCATAGGTGGGTCTTTATTTGGTGGTATGGGACAACAACCTTCTGAATCTGTTTCAGTAGAACCAAAGATAACATCTGCTACCACAGAACAAACTAAAAATGAAAAAGCCTCACCAAAGGCACAAACATCAGGAAACAGCACAACTAAATTAGATAATGAACAGATTAAATCTGACTCTGGAACTAATGGTATTGTACAAGAATTTCCTATGACATGTCCAAAGGCTGTTGCAGATCCCCTTGTGGTTACAAATGAACCAATAAATGGGACAGATGACCTTAACAATATCAACCAACAATTGGCCATTGACACTGAAAAAGAAAAGACTGTTGGAACCAGTGAGGTGATACATGAAAAACCTGTGATCATAAAAGAGGACCCAGATAGTAAAGAATGTGACAAATCTGTTCCTTCCAACCCTCCTGCGGGAAATGCTATTAAAGCTTTACCAGCTATTCACATGCCTAATAGTGGTAAACAATCTCAGCCAAAATCTGTTTTTGGTTTTATGTCAACACAGAGCGAAGCAGGAAAATCATTTGGTTCCCTTTTTTCACCGGCAGTATCATCAATTTCTTTGTCATTGCCCCAAACAGAAGGTTGCAGTGGTTTGTTGTCAGGATTAAAATCTTTCTCAGGGAGCTTGTTTCAAGAGGAAAGCTCAGTTGCTGGAAAACAAGAGCCAACAACTTCAACATTTGGAGCAAAAATAAACCTCTCCTGGAATACAGAGCCTCCCAAGCAGCAAACTGTCCCAGTTGTATCATCGCAACCCCAATCTGACACCAAGCCAGCGAGTGATCAAACATTTACCTTAAAAAAGACTGCAACATCTGATGACGAAAAAAATGAACTGGTAGGTTCCACAGATAAAATAGAACCCCCCAAAATTTGCATCTGCACTCCTGAAGTAGACCCTCCAGCTTCCCTCACACCAAAGGACAAAGAAAGGCTTTTAGAAACATACCCCTCCGCAGGTTCTGCCTCTGGAGTGCAGCTGGACGAGTCCCAGAAGGATCCATTGAATGAAAAAAGGCCAGTAAAATCATAATAAATGCTATTCCCATCAGTATTTATGCCAAATCAACAGTATGTAGTGGTTAACTGTCCAGCTCTACATTCCACTTCCTCTTGTTTAGCTCCTAACAATGTGTTTGTTTTTCTCTATCTTGAATATGCCATCTCAGAACAGAACTCCACAAAAAAACGCATCAGCTCATTTTAAAACTTATTCGAGGTTTTTCTCCATTTATTTTATGGAATAACAAGTTGCTCAAGGCATGCAAAAACAAGAAAAAAACAACAACTTCCCACTTGTGTGCAACAGCTCATAGGGCTTTTTGTTTTATTGTGGAATTCTGGTTTAGATTGGACAGTTGTTTTTATTTTGTCTGGTAAAACATTTCGTTCAATAGCAATAATTTAGAAACTATGTCATTGTTCTAATATGTAGTATATTCGATCCACACAAATCAAAGGTAAATTCTGAAAGTTCCTGGAAAAGAAAAAAAAAATTCTGCATATTTTATGATTTGTACCCCTTCCAACCATGCGTCTGTATGTTGTGAATCTGAAAATGCTTTCTTATTTTCGAGTACCGGTAGTTAAAAAAGGAGGCATTGATAGTAAAATATGCAGATGTAATTTGGGTATGAAAATTTAACAATTTTGGTATGTCATGTTTGAAATTTATTTGATACTTTGCACATGGTTTAATGCAGGGTTGAGTAAGTTGCATAACCTTAGAAGAACAAAGTAACCACATTGAAACTGTTTTTACACTTTTTTATACCACATGCAGCCAAAAATACTCAACCTGGGATTGAAGAATCCCAGGTTGAGTATTTTTTTAAACCAAGTTAGGAAGTCTGTGTTCTGAACAATTTCAAAATATTTAGAGTTTGTCGATTGTTTTAGACATAAATAGGGTTGCAATTGAATCTGTACAGGTAGGTATGGTTTAATATGACCACATTAAAACATTAGAAACCGTTTTCAAAATTAAAGATTATATTTAAACTGCTTTTGTTGAACAATTCCCACTTGTCTGGTCTTTCTCTGACAATAATATTGGTTTATTTAAAAATACATTTTTACACATTCTCACTACAGATGTTTTTTTTGCTGCTCTCTCCCCATTGTAGTCCAGTGGAAAGTAGTCGTTTTGGTTCATCAGGGAACTTGAGCCAGATCAGCTCTCAGCTTAGTGAGACTGGCCCTGAGAGCACTGGAGGATCCGAACTCGAGGAGTCCTTTCACTCCTACCACAGTACTGGTTTACAACCCACCGCCCTTGTTAAGCCACCTACTCATGGACAAGTTTTCAGTAATGGACATTCTAATATCACTGAGCAGAAGATGCACAGGTTGTCTCCTGAAGATACAACTTTGAAAAATGTACTTCCACCAGAGAAAGGATCATCTAAATTTCAAAGGTGAATTTTTTGTGTGTACACTTCTTTTAATCATATCATTACAAAAGAGTTAAGAGGTGCTAAAGTGCTCTTTTTTTCAACTAATCCATGCTACATAGAATCCATGATGGAGGATCATTATTGCCATTTTCGCCATCCAGAGTTCGTTGGTTGAAGGCCATCAATAAAGTCAGGGTCCAGCTGAGGGAGGTTGGTGATATTTTATGTTTTTGGTCTAATTGTATTTTATTTCTTAACACCTTTCAAGTTTTTATTTTAGACATTTTCTTCTTTCCCATACTGGTTGAGTTTTACTTCTCGATGTTCGTGCAGTTTAGTTGTTTCTAACTTCAATATAACTATAATCAACTTTAGCATTGGCTGCCTGGATAATAACTGCTTGAAAACAAGAGATAAAATATTTGTATTCTTTTTAATTTTAAAAAATTGGTCGCAAACACACCTTTTGAAGTATTTTCTGAACTGTACCACTACGTTTAGTTTTTTTTGTCACAATCAATTATAAAATGACAATTTCATCCGGTAATAATTTTTATTGGCCTTTTTGATTTTCAATACACAAGAAGTATTTATAAAAAAATGTGTTAATCTTTGCAAATAATGAATATTTATAGTATGTGTATGTTGTATGAATACCTTAAGTACAGTGGAGAAAGACATTGTAATTATGTACACATGGAAGGTGATTTTGAAAAAAAAAAAGCATACATTGTTCTACTATTCTAAAAACCCAATTTAAAATCCAAAACTGCATTTGAATAAAAGTACTTCATAAGTGTATCAAGCTGTGCTACATCAGTATTTTGTCATTTTTGACACAAGTCATTTCGGAATTGGAGGACATTTGGGCTTCAAAATTTACAAAAAGTAAGTCTTCACTTTTCTGATTTTCTGCGACATGGTAATCAAAAATAGGTAATAAACTATCAAAGGCTTGATTAGTTCAGGTTAAAGATCAATCGTGCAATTTGTATTACAGTATATTTTTGGTCAACAACAACAGCGAAAGTCCCCCAAGATTTCAAGGATGCGACCATCGTAACTATTTAGAAAAGAAAAGGAGACCGTGCAGAATGTGGAAACCATAGGGGAATTTCACTTCTTTCAGTAGCGGGTAAGATACTTGCCAAAATTCTTCAATTTAAACTACAGACTCTTGCTGAAGACATCCTTACTGAGAGTCAGTGTGGGTTCAGAGGAAACAGATCTACTCAAGATATGATATTCACACTGCGACAACTGCAAGAAAAGTGTGCTGAACAACGGCAACCACTAATTGTCACCTTTGTGGATTTCAGCAAGGCTTTTGACACGGTTCATAGAGACATCCTATGGAAGTTACTGAGTTGTTACGGTTGCCTACAAACCTTTATTAGAGTGTTACGGAGTTTTCATGATGGTATTAATGCTAGCATTTGCTGTGGTGAAAGTTGTTCAGATGCATTCAGTGTGGGACATGGCGTGAAGCAAGGATGTGTTCTTGCACCAACTTTATTCACTATTTTCCTTACTGCAGTCCTACAAAGCATGCCAGAAGAACTTGGTGACCTCTTTATTAGAACCAGAAGCGATGGAGATCTTTTTAATCTTAGGCGCCTGAAAGCAAAGATCAAGACACGCGAACTACTGATACAGGAGTTGCTCTTTGCGGATGATTCAGCGCTTGTAACTCAGTCTTCAGGCCATGCAAGAGCTACTGACAGGCTTTGCTGAAGCTTCCACAAGATTTGGACTAACAATCAACATCAAGAAAACAGAAGTCCTGATCCAAGACACCCATAATGCAAAGCTGAACACAACGAACAGTGCTCCTGAATGGTATTCCACTGGCTGAAGTAGACAAGTTCTCTTACCTGGGAAGTACTATCTCCAATAGTGGAAGTATAGATACAGAAATATCAAAAATAATTCAATCCGCAGCATCAGCCTTCGGAAAATTGAGAAGTCATTTGTGGGATCAGAGAGGAATCCACCTGAAAACCAAGATGAACGTCTACAGAGCCATTATAATGCCAACACTTCTGTACAGCTCTGAAACTTGGACCATCTACAAACGCCATATTATTAAGAGTCTTGAGTAGTACAGCAGAGACATCTCCGACAACTAATGAACATCTAATGGAAAGATAATGTGTCAAACCTTGAGGTACTGGATAGGGCAGAAATGCCGAGTGTTGAAGAAATGCTCACCACATGTCAACTAAGGTGGGCAGGGCATGTTACACGCATGGAAGACACCAGACTACCAAAAGCTGTTTTCTTTGGAGAATTAAAAGAAGGATCAATGAAAGTTGGAGCGCCGCGACCATGCTTTAAAGACATATTCAAGAGACACCTCAAGAACATAAAGGAATATGACAACTGGAAGGGAAAAGCTGAAGACCGTGTGACGTGGAGGAAGGTGGTGACTGGCGCTGCTGCTGCTATCAGGGAACAAAATGTTCAACTATCGTCAAAAAGAAGGCAGCGTAGACTAGAACCAGCGGCTCCCCTAGCTGAAGTGAACTAAAGGTGTGACACCTGCGACAGGACATCCAAGACAGCAATTGGGATGTCCTCCCACATACGCCATAGGCACAAGCTCCTCCCCGCATCATCGACGTCATCGACGGACTGCTAAAGAAGATATATACAGTATTACAGTATTTAACTGGTAATTCTTTGTATCTCAACATTCCTCTTTCAATGACACATAAACCAACAAATACGCAAACATCTGGACAGGGCATCCTTCTGGTGTCTAAGTAATTCATAGTCACAATAAATACATTACATTACATTTCCGATGTGTGTAGCATCAATTAAATTTTCACCTTCAGTAAAAGTGTTTCACTCTTATAACTTTTTTTTTTTTAATTTAAAAACTAATGATTGAATTTTTGCATGAAAAACTGATAATTGATGGAATATTAAAATATTCACACAAGCATGCTCAGTCAGGTGGGTTTTCCAAACTACATCTCAGAATTTCTTACCTTGCTGGAGTGATGGGATGATGATCTGAGTGGGATTTCTCTTGTTTCTAGTACCCGTAATCCTCTGCAGATCAGGTTTATATTCAGTCGTAGCCCCTCTGATCAGCTCCTTTACGTGAGTGTCAGTTGGAACGGACTAATGCCTTGATTTTGCGTGTTATTGTAATAAACAGGGACTTGCAGACATATATTAAGGAGAACGCCAACAGCAGCTTGAGAGCAGCTCTTTTACACACGGGTATTTTTTCGTTCTCTAAAACGTGACAGGGCCTTCTTTCAAAAGAGATTTCAGCTCAATCATCTCCAGTTTGCTCACTGCCTCATCATCAGTGACAAGCAGGGATCTCAGGCAGCCAGTCTCTGCATTAGAAGGGTCGATGAGAAAAGTGATCTTTGGTAGTTTCTGCTGCAGGTCCTCAAACCGCAAAGTAAAGTTTCCGTCCAGTTGCGCAAGCAGTGTCAAGTTCTGCGCTTTATTTATTTTTATTGCATCCTTCTGCTGTGTGCTCCGGAAAGAAGGAAAGTGGGATGATTGCTGTTTTTAATGTGCACTTTGAAAAGCTTCAACTTGTTAATAAAGGAGACAATTTGTGTCAGATCAGGAAGAGTTGTTAATTTTCCCCAGTATACGTTTTGTTCTTTTCTGCCCAGACCAATTTTGCTGCTTCCAAAAGCTCATAATAATAAACACAGTGACTTGCCATTCCGTTTAGTAAAAAGTAAGAATCTTCCCATTCTTCCAGAAACGTCCTGTGTTTATCTTTATACTCTGAATTTCACCATTTTGACCATGAGGGACACACAGTCTGCATGCACATCAAATGTTACGTTATTTTTTCCGGCATTGGACGTAACCCGCACAAACGATTAGCGGCCACTTATATGTCGGGAGCACCATCAAAACACACACACTGCCAAAATATTATTTTTAAATTTTTAATAATATTTAATTTTATTTTTATTTATTATTTATTTTTAGTACCCTCTGATGGATTTGAGTGTGTTTTAAGAATCCATCTGCAGATAACAGATTTTATGAACACTTTGAGAAGTTGTTAAAAGAAAGCAACTGTGACAAAGAAATTATTATCATGGGTGATTTCAACATTGACTGGGAGGACAAATCCTCAAGGAAAAAACTCAAGCAAATCACTGACAGGTTTAATTTAACACAAGTCATCCGTGGCCCAACAAGAATAACTAAATCTACCATGACGCAAATTGATCTCATATTTACCAACAGACCAGAAAGAATTGCAAAATCATTTAACATGTTAACCGGTTTATCAGACCACAATTTAACTCTCCTCTCTAGAAAACTCACTAAAAAGCGTTTCCATTCTTGTGCTGGAGTCAAAGAAATTATTACAATACCTAAAAATAAATATCAAAACTTTGTAGATGAAGCCAATCAAATTCAGTGGGACAACATTTTACCATCAGTTGACACTGAAAATGATGGCAAACTATTCCTTAAAACACTTGAGAGAACAATTACTGAATTCACACAAAAAATCAAGCAGAAACCATACAAAAACACTGTTCCATGGATGAACTCTGACATCATAAAACTCATGAAAGAACGAGACCAAGCCTTAAAAAAAGCAAATAAAACTAAATCAACCCATGACAGAGGTCTTTTTGCCATACTGAGAAATAAGGTGGTAAGATCATTAAGGAAAGCAAAAGCAGATTTCTTCCTCAAAATAATTGAAAAATCACATGGAAACTCTAAAATAATATGGAACCAGATAAGAAAAATGACAGGTGATCGCCCCAAAGAACAAAACATTCTAGAAATTAAAATAAACAGACAACTAACAAACAATGGTCAAGTCATAGCAGAGGCATTTAACCATTATTTCATTGATTCTGTGGCCAACATAGCGAGCTGTTTCACACCTGTGGAAACCTACAATCTTTCAATAGACGCAAGCCAACCAACATTTAGTTTCACAAACATCACAGAATCCGATGTATCACAGACCATCAATTTACTCAAACCATCCAGATGTAAAGACATATTTGGCTTGGACACAGTGATGCTCAAAGACCTCTGTTCATCACTGACACGCCCAATTACCAAAATTATCAATCTATCCCTCTCACAAAAAACATTCCCGAGCACTTGGAAACCAGCCATTGTCTCTCCCATTTTTAAGAGTGGAGACCTTCATTCCATGTCCAACTACAGACCCATTAGCATTCTTCCGACAGTGTCAAAAATTGCAGAAAAACTGGTAGCTAAACAAATTATAAACCACCTCGACACCACACTCTATTCTCTCCATCCTATGCAGTTTGGCTTTAGAGCCAATTACTCCACGGAGACCGCTACCTGTTTTTTCACTGAAAATATCAGGAATTTGCTGGACCGAGGGGGGGTTGTAGGTGCTGTTTTCCTGGATCTCAAGAAGGCTTTTGACACCGTTAATCACAAAATCTTACTGTCAAAATTATGCAATTTTAACTTTTCTTCTGATGCACTGCAATGGATTGACTCTTACCTCACTGACCGCTCCCAACTTGTCAAAGTCCAGTCATTTAAATCTGCAGCTCTCAGTCTGCCAACTGGTATTCCACAAGGATCAATTTTGGGACCTTTGCTATTTTCATTGTACATTAATGACCTTCCATCCAGTTGTCCTGATGTTTCTGTGCAGATGTATGCTGATGACACTGTAATATATGCTCATGGCAGTAATTCCTCTCAGGTGTCTGAGAAGCTCACCAATGCCATGGTTAGCATCACAGCTTGGTTGAAATATTCTTGTTTGCAGCTAAACACATCTAAAACTGTTGCAATGTTTTTCACCAAGTCCAATAATAATCTCACTGCTGAACCAGATGTTTTTGTTTCAGGAGAAAGGCTACAGATTGTATCAGAATATAAATATCTGGGTGTCCTACTGGATTCAAAGCTGTCTTTCAAATCACACATCAAAAGAGTCTGCAACAGAATCAAATTCAACCTCAGTAATTTTAGACACATTCGCCACCAGATGTCCACACAGTCAGCAAAAATGTACATGCACTCTATGATCTTCTCTCATATCACCTACTGTTTGCCTGTCTGGTCACAGGCTTGCAATACATCTTTAAAACCTGTCCAAACATTATACAAACAAACTGTTAAAACCTTGGATAAAAAACCCAACATATTTCACCATTGTACAATATTACAAAAACATGGTTTACTGAGTTGGGAAAACATGGTCACATTTTCAAATCTCTGTCTCATGTACAAAATCCTTCATGGCTTATCATCCCCTCCTCTTCACCAGTTTGTTAACATCCGGACAGCAGATCACAGCAGAACTCGGAGTGCAGTCAGAGGAGACTGTATCATTCCCTTCAGAAAAAGCGTTTTTGGTCAGACTGCTTTTTCTGTTAGAGCTGCTACTGAGTGGAACTTCACACCTGTTACTGTCAGAAATCAAAACACATATCATTTATTCAAGACACAATTAAAGAAATGGCTCATTGACAATCAGAGCTGTCAACACTGAGTACATTTCCTCTTACTGATCCTCACTACTGTCATGTCTTTTATGTGCACGTATGTTCTTACATTTTTCTGATTTTGGATTGTTTTATCACTAATTTGATTTTAGGTTAACTGCTTATTTTATTGAATGCATTGTTTAATATATGTAATGTTATGTAAATATGTAATTTTACTTTGATCTTTTAGGGTGATTTTTAACATCTTCCCAGGGACTGCAGATGAAAAATAGCCCTTTGGCTAACTCTGGCATATTGACAGAAATGTTTATTAATATGCGCTGTCCCCCTATTCAAATAAATAAATAATCTATGAGATGAGGCACAGTATACTGAAAATGTGATGAGACGCAAAGAGCCGCATGCTTATTGGCCGGCTCGAAAGCCGTGTGTTCGCTACCCCTGCTATAAATCATTCAACCAATGCTATAAAGGGTTCAATCCATTGTTTTCCTGTTTTTGTTTTTCTTTCTTTTTTCTTTCTGTCTTGCTTGCTGTCTTTTAGTTTTCTCCGCCATTTTTTGCCGCTTAACTCCTTCTACAATTTCCCGCTATTTTTAACCATTCAACTATTAAAATGTTCAGCTCTTCCAGCTTTTTCCAGCTATGACTTTTGGTCCTTCAAATCCTTGAACTTTTCAAGATATTCCAGGTCTTCCAGGATTTTTGCCTCCATTGAAATACATAGGGACTCCTTGGTGCAGAAGCTCCCTGGTTCGAGACCCGGCGCTGGCATTTTTCTCAAAAAATGTATTTCTTATTATTGTGCCAATTTCACTTTACTTATGTTCAACTTTGATCATTTCTTTATTTATTTATTTTTGCCAATTATTACCCTTTAAGTTTCACCTTCGTTCAGCAATATAGCATTAAACCATGCATTTTCTTCTTGAAATGCAGCTCCTTTTAGGTATATTTGTAATATTTTGTACATTAAAACAAATGCTTTTACAAATATAAAAAGCAGCAATGAAACAAATCATACAAAAAAATTTAAAATTAAATTTTATTTAATTTTAATTTTATTTTTCATTTATTTAGGTTTTATTTAATTCAATTTGGTCATTAGGAGGGGTGGGACAGACGAGAGAAAAAAAATGCCTTTTAGGGGGTACTCCAGACCTATTTCGTATTTTTAAAATTATCGTCAAGCATTCTTTTCTCTTATTGCTTTTAGATTTGGTCTCAGGATAGATAAATTTAGTCAGAAACGTTGTTTTTTTAATATTTCTAAATGTATGTTAACCTTATAACTTAATTATTCATTCTTATTTTTCCCACAATGCCAAAGTAAGAACATCAACTGACTATGAGAATTGGTGAAAAGTGGATTATATTACAAACATTTGCTGTATTACTCTTTTAGAGCTTTTCGAACATGTGAAATTGCAGTTAATGGGACTGGAAGTTGGCATCTTTACAACCTCAGATTAGCTTTGTGCATGAAAAAGCTGCCAGGAAGAGAGAGGGAAAGACAAAGAAAAAGACAGTGGGAGGCAGTATGGCTCCTTAACAGACGGTGAAGTGCAGTGCGAAGTCCTTTAATCCTGTCATGCTTACCTTTACAGTGGTAGAAATGAGATACTGTGCAAAATTTTAGACCTTATAGTTTCATAATACTTAACGAACAATACTTGATGAAATGCGGGGAACATTTTTCACTTTGAACTTTCTGAAATATCCTTATTGTGGATTTAACCAGTCTTGCAAGATGATCTACAGGGTCCTCTTTTTCTCAAAAAGGTAAGTTATATAAATGCTTTTAACCTTTGGTAAACTCTAGGCTTGACATTTAATGCTGTAGGACTCCAAACTTGCAAAACGTTGTAGTTTAAGTCATTGCAAACCATTAGTTTGTTAAAGCCCATTGTAAAAGGTTTTAAACCTCAACTTGTTTTTTTTTATCTTTAGAACAATAAGAATCAAAATAGGATGTTTTGTAATAAGTAAGCAAATGTCTAAAGAATAAGTGGAATACAACTAAACATGCAAGTCTCTAATAAAAACTGTTAGAGTAGAATTTAGTGCACATCATTTGGAAAGTAATTTTATCCAAATGTGTTCATTTTCAATTTAGGTACGTTTAAACCACATAATTAATAGTACTTTCTTTTTGGTAAGATGGGAATATTTGTTGAATTCTAACTCAGCTAATGTTCTATCATATTGCTTTTAAACTAATTTTTCACAATTTTAACTTCTCTATAACCTTCATCTGCATGAAAAGACAAACTGACAGCAATCATTCCTCTACAGACTAACTAATTTAAAAATGAGGCAGAATTTTACAGCTATTTTCCAGTTTTATTGAACTGTTAGAATATTTGTCACGTTTGTCTAATTTTATCAACTCAAACGCACTTTTCAGTTAAAACTAACACGTCAGATTGGCCATTACTATTTTCTAACCCTGTGAGCTTCGTCCATTGAAAAATAACTAATATCTTCAGTGTTGCAATATCAACATTTGTCCTGTGTAGGATGAACTTGGAAGGGTATATTAGGAATGTTTAAGATAAGGAACTGTGATTTGCTGCAGATAAAACAACAGATAAAACATTTGATTATTTATTATGGGGACTTTTACCGTATTTTACTCATCAAAGAAAAGCCAATGACCTTTGGGATTTGTTTTGACAAATGCATTGGTTACAGTGTAATTTGTCCATATGGCTCTGCATCTTTAACATTTTAAATATCATTCAATATTGAGATTTACTATATACCACATATTGTTGATCAGTCAAAGCTTTCCGACCAATCAACTTGGCAGATTAAGTGATGTGGCCTGAGAAGCCAGAATTGTCATCTAATTACTGTGCTGGTATTTAAATAGCTATAATTGTACACATCCAGCTGCATGTTGTTGTCTTTTCTACCAACTGTCTTTGTGACTAAAGTTAGTTGAAGAATCAGAGAGAGTCTTGCCATTTCTTTTGTATTTTATGACTGGTCTTTAGTCAATATTTTTTTTATGTTTCCATTCATTCATTCATTCATTCATTCATTCATTCATTCATTCATTCATTCATTCATTCATTCATTCATTCATTCATTCATTCAGTCATTCGTTCATTCACTTTGTTAAAAAACAGCTTAATTTGTCACAGTACGGAATATACTGGTCAGGTTATTAAAAAGTAAAAAGATATCTAGTAAATTTAAATTGCAGATATATAATTTGATGTATTATTTTAGTTAGTTTTTCTGGGATTGACTTATCAATAAATATGTACCATATTCAATTGACTCAAAAAATAGTTAACATTTTAAAGAATAATTTATGAAATATTACAATATTTTGGAGACTGGACCAATAACACAACATAGCTAAAGGATGCAACTAAAACAATTTGGGCTCCACATCAGCAGCACAATAACTAATTACTGCCATTCCACATCACATTAATTAATGTATTCATAAAAATCAAACAAACAAAAACCTGTTTTTTTCTCTCATATTTTTTTAAACTTCGACATAAAATGTGCTTTTAATTTACATTTTACCTACAGTATATAAAAGATCAAATAAGTCAAACTTTATAAGCTTTTGAGACTTGAATTATTACTTGAATTATTATTTCATTGTTATTTTTGACCTTATCATATATACTAATTTTCTCATTTGCATATTTATACTTACATACATTTCCATATGCTGGCCTAGGCATGAACCAAAATAAGAAGTCCATGAGCCAGCGGTACGTCCATTTGTACCACCTGTTTACAGCATGTTTGCCAGAGGACGTACCAGTGGACACAGTGAGTCCCACCCATCAGAATTGCTGGGGAAAGATCAGCAGAAGAAAAGGCCTCAGAGTCCAAGTATAGGGTTAAATTGGCAGAAGCAAGAAGAAGATCCCCTTTATAAACTGTCATCACCTCACTTTGCCGCTACCTTAGTTGACCAGGTCCCATCTGGGGAAAAGGAAAGTTCAACGTGTCAGGAAAGTGGTGGTACTATGACTCATATTTCCAATTTCCTTGAAAAGAACAGAAAGGAGACTGAAGAGGACAAGATGGAGAATAAGAAACCAGTGCAAACCTCTGGTAACATAGTCAACAATATTCTGAAAGAACTGAAAGGCATTAACAAGATCCAGGCAGAAATTTCTGACTTAAGGCAGTATTTGTCATCAGTTCGAAGGTCAGTGGATGAAGTTTCTTGTTGTGTTGATTCAGTGCTCAGCGAAATAGGGGAGTTGTATTCTGGAGCTTCAGCTGCACCTCATTTTAACTCATTTCCTGGAACACCATACATGAGACAAGGTAGCCTCGGAAGGCAGAACACCATCATTTGTCATCATGAGGGAAATTTTTGTCCCATATTGAGCAATAAACAAATTATAAAAGATTCAGAATCTACGGCATCTGAAAAATCACTCAAAAGAGGGCAGATTGATAAAATGACTTTTAGATCCTTTAACCAGGAGATATCCGAAGGGAACATCTTCTTGCGTGCAAATATTGTGGAAGAGCTGGAGGTTGACCAAGAAGTTTGGAAGAAGAGTGAAGAAATGCAGAGCAGCACATCAGAACATTCCCTGCACACCAGTTCGGAGCACTTCTCAAAGTTGTTTGGACATCATCAAAGTTCTCCTTTAAATTCTTCCAGTATGGTGGGGTGGAGGCCTCTGGCAAATGAAACTAAGGAAGAATCTTTTGAGTGTGACTGTGCTGTAAACTGCCCCTTTTCTTGTACTTCTGGACACCACACCATGGAATCTGGTGCAAATGACCTCATCCGCGTATCCTCAAGAACCCTGAGCTGCTCTTCTGTACTTCTGACAGACTGTGAAAATGGGTATCTTGATCCACAGTCATTCTGTGAAGATTGTCCCTCATCTGGGGATGCCCTTGATTTGGGATCTTCTGAGAGTTTGGACAGAGAGTGGACTGATCACAGTGTAGGATGTAGAATGATCAAGGATGTAGGCAACTCTTTTTCTCCTAAGTCTTCTGAAAAAGACTTTGATGGCAAAGCCAAAACTGCAAATGTGGGTTTTGATATCAAGCTTAACACAGCAGTAGTCACTTTTAGGTGTGCTTTGAAGGATGCTTTGAAACAACTTGAAGTATCAAACCCTGAAGAAATGAGATATGATGATAGGACGAGGATTTCTCTACACCAGCTGAAACTACCAAATGAGCAAAACATTGGTGACAATATTGCAAACAAAGCTGGGCTGACAGAGAAGGAAATTCAGGTCACCTTTCCAGCAGAACTTAGGAACACTTATGCTTATGTGGATTTTGAAATTCCAAAGTCAAACTCCCCTTCCAAAAGATGTTGCTCTACCTGTTCTCCATCTGAACACCACACAACAGAGATATCACTGGGAAAAGAATCTGATGAGTATTTGTCTAACACTGACTCAACTGACCACAGTACTACAGTGCAGCAAGAATGTTTTCTGGGCGTGCTGCTTGGGAATAACAATGCCGGGATAGGTCTAACTGAGGAAAAGTGCCCTTTTGCTGATATAGATAATGGAAATCCAACTGATGCCTGTCATAAGGAACTAATCGCAAACTTTCAGCGCATTCTGAAGGAAAAAAAACAAATTCATCATCGACTTTCAAGGTCTCTTCAAGGTTCCCAGGGATCATATGGTTCTCAAGGGTCTCAGGGATCCCAGTTTCATGATGTTTTTCAAGGTATTTGGAAATTTGTCTTATCTTATTGGTAAATTAACGTTATTTGAAAAGGAGCATTATAAGAAAAATTACCCCTTCACGCTGTATGTCGGTAATTCGCAACTTAGAAGGCATTAAGATTTTAATGATTCAGTTCATATCAGAATTTGATGTTACCGATATGACTCATAGTTTGATATTGTTGCAGAGTGAACAATCCAATTTGATCTGATTCACGGACCAAAAATTGATCCAGGACACATTTACCCAAAAATTCAACGAGTGTGTCTCAGAAGCTGTGTTTCCACATAGGTGCAAAGCTTTTTAGAATTTCTAGAAATGTTGAAAAAAGACAATTTCACAATGACACTGTTTCCATTAAATCATAATTTTGCCTATAAACACAAACCAAATCACACCATAATTTATTCAAAAACACTGATTTGAGCAATACTTTGATTTTCAGCAGATACATTCAAATTTATGCCATGACACTACTGCTCATCATCTTCTATCAAAGGAGACGTCTGCATTTTATTAAGGCCATGGAGCTCCAATCTTCTTTCACAAGGGAGTTGCTACAGATGAAGCGATTTTGGGAAATCGTGTTTGGTGATTTTACAGAGAAATTGTGATCCAACAATACCGCATGACACGCTCAGTTTTTGATGTGCTGTGTGATGCTATGGGACCTCTTGTGGCAGCCAGTTCCTATCAAGAAGTGCATTGTTGGTCAGGTGATTCATTTTATTCGAAAAAAGTGTTTTCGTTGCTGTTTTGCGAAAAATTTCAATTTTTATATGCCTCAAAACCCTCTTATCCAATTTCAAGGGTTTTTTTTTCGACAAATGCGAGTTTTTTGAAATGTTCGTGTTTCTATTTGGTGAATTTGTCATCGCAAACCAAATTTAAGCAATTTCATAGTCAGTGGAAATGCAGCTATTAATAAATACCTGGGTACTGAACAGTGCTGAAGAAGTTTTCCAGATTCCTTGAACAGAAAAAATACACAAATTCTTTCTACATTTCTTTTATATAATTGCAAATGAATTCGGGCATGAAGGGGTTAAGCAGATAGGTAGCTTGTAGACACACTGCTTTTAAAAGAGTTAATTCAGTGACTTTCTGCAATACTTATTTTTCTTTTCATTTCAGATTGTCGAAGAGAAGATTACCAGGTCTCTGATGCAATTTTGGCTCCAATTAAAATATGTTGCCATTATTTTGTTCATTTATTTTTTTATTAATGGAAATGTATTTGTCCTTTTATTTACTTATAAACTTTTTTTCCCCATTCTACTGTTTTGAGGTTATAAGAGTTAGAAGATACTCAAAGTAAAAGTTTACATTTCTCGCAATAAAGCATTAATGTTTTACCTGTTTTTTTTTTAGATATTGACATTACAATCATTTTGTAATTTTTGAGTGCAACCTCTTTGATAGGCACTTGACAAGAAACAAAGCTACCAACTGGGTGTCAAACCACTGAAGACCAACTGTGTGGTTGCTTGAGCTTTTTTTTTTTAGGCTTTAGAAAAAATTTGCAATATTACATATGCCAATTTTTACTTTATTTCATCTTTAAGCATAAATGTTATAAGTAAGATTTGTGTCCGGATGCTTTTGAGAAACTGCTTTTTCTTTGTATGTACTGTGACATCAGAAAGGTGAAACTCAACCAATGTTGTTCCCATCACTTCTTTTTAAAATAAGTTTTTTATTGTGTGTTTTGTTGGGATCGTATTAAAATCTTACATTTGAAACCTTGCAGGGGCGAGAAGTGGAATCTGATAATAGGCAAGCCTGGGTGAAACCAGAGTAAGTCAGAAACTATCCTATGACTTGTGTGATTCCTTTGAGTCAACTAAGACGAGCGACTGCTGAAAACTATTATTTAAAATAATTTATAAAAAACACAACACCAATTTAAGTTGCTGACCTCTACCGTAATTAACATTTTTGTGCCAAGATAGTTATTTAAAGCATGCCATGTAAATTCTGAATTACAGTTAATCCCAGCTTTAGTATTGGTATATAGATAGTTTAGTATTGTTACTCAAACTTCTTTGTTTTATGCTGTTTTTTCTTGGTTGGCAGTGAGGGATCTGGTCTGTATGGAATTGACAGCATGCCAGACTTGCGAAAAAAGAAACCCATCCCATTGGTCAGCGATGTGGTCAGTATCACCCTCCATTTTTTGTATTTCCATTACTTATTCATCATTCTGTCTTTTTTTTTCTTGTGATTTCGGATTAAGAGAATAATTTTATATTTTCAAAGACTAAATAGTTGTAACAATAGTAATATTTTTATCTTAACCCATGTGCTATCTTAGAAGACCCCACCCTTGCATTGACGTGTTCTCCCTACCATGATATAGGTGGATAAAGGTGGAAAGATTTCATGTAATGCGTGGACACCAGTGAAGATCACAAATCATTGAAGAAAAAACGTTCAGAGCACTGTCTAGTGGGTCTAGATGACCCAACTCCCAATGTTAAAGTGCCTAGGATAGCACAAGGGTTACGGCGGGATTGAGATTGAGAGTGTCATTGGCACATGGACACAGAAATGAAGTCAGACTAATTTCTTTCTCCCTCCTCTCTTTAACCTGAAACTATTCCCCACAACTCTCTTGAATGCATTCATTCTGCTTGGTCAGGCTATGGTAAGTTAAAGATGGAAGTTGCCATTCCCTTTCTGGACTGAAACTTTAAATATCAAGTAGGACAATAAAAAGAAAGACGTTATTTCAAAAAAATATGCAAAAAACATATTGATCTTCTTCTTCTTCATGCTTACTAAAAATTAAAACAACCATGCAACATGTGTAATGTTGTCTTCCTACTTGATATTAGTAAGAGCTTATGTAGTTAAAAATGATGTCCTTTACCTCTTTGGTTCATGTTTTTCCTCAACCGCTGGGCCATTTATAGATAAATTATTAAAATTCTATTACTAACAAACAAAGGCTTTTTACCTTGTTTTATTATTACCAGGAATCTAACTCTGCCTGTCTACTAACGCTTTTGCCTTTTTCAAACTAACTAAAACTGGATTTCTGATAATTTGAAGAGTTCACAAAAATGGAAAACCAGCAATTCTTTTAACCATGTTGACCACTTTTAATATCTAGTCTCACCATTTGCTATTTGGGCAGTAATGTGACAGCTTAGCGTGTTGCGGATAGGACAAGTATTTGCTTACTAGATGCAAACTCATGCAAATATTTGTTTGGGACATCTCGTTCAGTCTCTCGTTCAAGCCAGGAAAGCAGGGATCGCCTCTGCCATGGCAGCACGGTCCTCATTCAAGGACGAAGAGCTGGTGAGTGCAGTTTTTAATCTTCTCAAAATGGCAGAAAAAAAGTTCATCTGGACTTATTCTTTAATTTGAAGACTTGACCTGGCCCTGAAGTCCTTGAATTTGTAGGTGGAAAGCTTCTTGAGGGGAAATGTCTTGAAGTCAGGATGAACATTTTAAAATCTTTTCTGCTTTGGAACCATCCTGGAAGAATGAGAGTCCTCCCAGATATGATCTCAAGATGGTTACATTAAAAGTTTTTGCTTATAATGTCTCCGATGGTTTTTTGTACTGTAGCCTTCACTCCAATGATCTTCCATTATTGTCCTTCTATAGAAAAACCATGTGTATCGGAAGACCCTGCAGGCACTTATTTACCCAATATCCTGCACAACACCACATAACTTTGAGGTTTGGACTGCCACCACACCCACATACTGCTATGAGTGTGAGGGGCTGCTTTGGGGGATTGCTCGCCAAGGCATGCGTTGTTCCGAGTGTGGGGTCAAGTGCCACGAGAAGTGCCAGGAGCTACTTAATGCTGACTGTCTACAGCGTGAGTAATTTCCAGAATAGGGTTTTATAGTCTTTTGTGTCTAAAGATGAATTCATGCCTATTTTCTTGTCAACACCATTACCCCCTAAAGTTCTGGATATCTTTTTCTCTTTCCGGCTTTTCCTAAACTCTTGCGTTCTTGATATTTGCTTAGGTGCTGCTGAGAAAAGCTCTAAGCATGGAGCTGAAGACCGAACTCAAAATATAATCATGGCTATGAAGGACCGGATGAAAATTAGGGAAAGAAACAAGCCAGAGATCTTTGAGCTGATAAGAGAAGTTTTCAACATCACTAAATCCCTTCACATGCAACAGATGAAGGGTATTAAACAGAGTGTGTTAGATGGAACCTCAAAGTGGTCGGCCAAGATCACGATCACAGGTATCCCATTATGTGATAGTTTAAAAGAATGACTACATCTGTATATTGATCACTTCCTCTTTCTTTTATTTCACTTCCACATTTCATTTATCGTTGTAGTTGTCTGTGCACAAGGACTTCAAGCCAAAGACAAAACAGGATCCAGTGATCCATATGTTACTGTTCAGGTGGGAAAAACCAAGAAAAGAACCAAGACCATCTACGGCAACCTAAATCCAGTCTGGGAGGAAAAATTCCACTTGTGGGTCTTCCGCTTTTTTAAGTAGTAACTAGTAAAATCTTTTGACACAAGAATTTTTGCACCATTGTGTGTTGTATATTTGAAATTCAATTTTATGTCATAGCTTTAGATGCTTTTCTTCAAGAGTAAAGGGTCAGGTTTATGATCCTTTAATTCAGCACATATACACAGCCCTATTGGTAATGATGCAAGGTGTGTAGGCAATGTTTTACCTAAAATGTCCAGGCATTTCATTTTTCTTCAGTTGCATATCGAGTTCAAGTTATGTTTTGTTGAAATGAAACAATTTTGTTCCGCAGAATGTTAGTTTGCTCTTCCAATCATTTCTTTGTTTCTTTGTTTTGTTAGTGAGTGCCATAATTCATCAGACCGAATTAAGGTGCGTGTGTGGGATGAAGATGATGATATCAAATCTAGGGTGAAGCAACGTCTCAAAAGAGAGTCTGATGACTTCCTTGGACAGAGCATCATTGAAGTCCGCACGTTGAGTGGAGAAATGGATGTGTGGTACAATCTCGGTTAGTATAAGTGCTCCCTGCTGCTACCAGAATCCCAGGGTTTGTAACTAGTGCTGTCATGGGATTAATTTTTTATGCAATTTATAAATCATGACCTGTAATTCATTAATCTATTTTTAATCACAATTATTTTTAAGTTAATTAATTGCTGTGGAATGCCTAATTTTGAGGTATTTTCATTTAAATCTGTGACATTGTGGCACAGTAAAGGATTAAAATATAACTAAAAAAGTGTCTTAATGAAGTGTTTATTATAATAGACTTCAAGCCTTTACTTCACTGTGGACTGAACCTTTTTTCTTCTATCATTTGTGATGTTCACTGGTGTCCATGCATTACATGAAATACTCTTCACCTTTATCCACCTTTGTCATGGTAGGGATAACACGTCAATGTAAGAATGGGGTCATCTGGACCCCATAGGATAGCACAGGGGATAAAAGGACTTATAGCTGTCCCACGTGATTTTCCTTGAACAATTGAGAAAACAAAAACAAGCAAACAAAAAAAAAAAACATTTGAGGTGCTCTTATTTAACATATCAAAAAAAAGCAGGAACACTTTCACAAATCACAAAAATATTGACCACAGACCTCTTATTAATACTATATATCAATTGTTGATATACTTTATTCCAAAGCTTGTCACAACAGCAAAACAGTTGAAAAGACCAGGCGATTGTATAGTTTTATTTAACCTGTTTGGTAAATTTGATCATTTTAAGACTGGGATAAAGCAGAAGAGAAATAGAGAAGTATGAGATACGCGGTAGTGGCACCATATGAATTGAACAATTTAGACTTTAGACTTTGTTTTGTTCTTATAATAAACTTGATTCATCTTCTGGACAGAAGCAAATATTAAGAGGTGAACCTTCCATTTCCATTTACTAACATTGGTAGTGGGGTCATCTGGACAGTGGGCTGAACCTTTTTTCTTCAATGATTTGTGATCTTCATTGGTGTCCATGGATTACATGAAATACTCTTCACCTTTGTATGGTAGGGATAACGCGTCAATGTAAGGGTGAGGTCATCTGGACCCCATAGGATAGCACAAGGGATAAAAGGACTTACAGCTGTCCGACGTGGAAATAAGATTAACAAGATTTTAAAAAGAAAACACTCCAAAATGTATGTAATTGCTTAATCGGGATTAACGCAATAATTTTACATCACTATTTACAACATATACGAGCTAAGAGAGAAAGAAGGGATGAGTATGCCTTTTACTCGGGATGAGCCAAGAACAGCAGCTGGGTTTCCATTAGCATTAAGTTAGAATTGTTGCAAAAGTATTGTCCGTCTGTAAAAAGGTTTCGTACTTGTAAAACAAACTGTCCGTTAAAAAGTTTATTTGTGATTAAAAAATTTTGTGTCTGTAAAACTGTTTCGCATCTGTAGAAAAAAATATCCATTCGTAAAAATTATTTTTCTGTTTGTGAAACCTATCGTGCACATATGAGCATGCGCATCGATTTATAATGACAAAGCCCAAGTTACAAGTACAATGCTTTTGCTTCTCAATATACTGACCAATCAGCAGCCTTTCACTGTCACCCAATCAGTGCACTGCTTGGATCAGCTGATCAGATTCATGACATGACATCCATGCCAGGAAAATAACCAAAACAAAAAAAATGTTTCTTTATTTCACACAAAAGAAAAAAAACAAAAAGGCGTAACATTTCTCCAGAATTTCCTTAAACTAATAAATATTTATATACAGTACAGACCAAAAGTTTGGAGACACCTTCTCATTCAAAGATTTTTCTTTATTTTCATGACTAGGAAAATTTTTGATTCACACTGAAGGCATGTAAACTATGAATTAACACGTGGAATTATATACATAACAAAAAAGTGTGGAACAACTGAAAATATGGCATATTCTAGGTTCTTCAAAGTAGCCACCTTTTTATTTGATGACTGCTTTGCACACTCATGGCATTCTCTTGATGAGCTTCAAGAGGTAGTCACCTGAAATGTTTTTTACTTCACAGGTGTGCCCTGTCAGGTTTAATAAGTGTGATTTCTTGCCTAATAAATGGGGTTGGGGCCATCAGTCGTGTTGTGCAGAAGTCAGGTGGATACACAACTGATAGTCCTACATAATAGACAGTTAAAATTTGTATTATGACAAGAAAAAATCAGCTAAGTAAAGAAAACGAGTGAGCATCATTACTTCAAAAAATAAAGGTCAGTCAGTCCGGAAAATTTGGAAAACTTTGAAAGTGTCCCCAAGTGCGGTCACAAAAACCATCAAGCGCTATAAAGAAACTGTCTCACATGCGGACCGTCTCAGGAAAGGAAGACCAAAAGTCACCTCTGTTGTGGAGGATAAGTTCATCCGAGTCACCAGCCTCAGAAATCACAGGTTAACAACAGCTCAGATAAGAAACCAGGTCAATGGCACACACAGTTCTAGCAGCAGAAACATCTCTACAACAACTGTTAAAAGGTGACTGTGAATCGGGCCTTCATGGTAGAACATCTGCTAGGAAACCACTGCTAAAGAAAGGCAACAAGCAGAAGAGACTTGTTTGGGCTAAAGAACACAAAGAATGGACATTAGACCAGTGAAATCTGTGCTTTGGTCTGATGAGTCCAAATTTGAGATTTTTGGTTCCAACCACAGTGTCTTTGTGCGATGCAGAAAAGGTGAACGGATGGACTCTACATGCCTGTTTCCCACCGTGAAGCATGGAGGAGGAGGTGTGATGGTGTGGGGGTGCTTTACTAGTGACACTGTTGGGGATTTATTCAAAATTGAAGGCATACTGAACCAGCATGGCTACCACAGCATTTTGCAGCGGCATGCTATTCCATCCGGTTTGCGTTTTAGTTGGACCATCACCTCCTGGCTGTGTAAGGGCTATTTGACCAAGAAGGAGAGTGATGGGGTGCTGCGCAAGATGATCTGGCCTCCACAGTCACTGAACCTGAACCCAATTGAGATGGTTTGGGGATCATCTGGGCCGCAGAGTGAAGACAATAGGGCCAACAAGTGCCAAGCATCTCTGGGAACTCCTTCAAGACTGTTGGAAGACCATTTCAGATGACTACCTCTGGAAGCTTATCAAGAAATTGCCAAGAGTGTGCAAATCAGTAATCAAAGCAAAAGGTGGCTACTTTGAAGAACCTAGAATATGACATATTTTCAGTTGTTTCACACTTTTTTGTTAGGTATATAATTCCACATGTGTTAATTCATAGTTTTAATGCCTTCAGTGTGAATCTACAATTTTCATAGTCATGAAAATAAAGAAAACTCTTTGAATGAGAAGGTGTCTCCGAACTTTTGGTCTGTACTTTATGTAAGGGTTAATGGCCAACGAAGTATGGATTATCACTTTTTAACGCACGCCGTGGAAGCCTTAACCGTCCGACGGTAAGCAATACCCATTCCATGTGTGTAATATTCATTTCATGTGTGCAATTTTTATTTCATGTGTACAGTATTCATACTTAATTCATGTGTGCAACATTCTTATTTTCTCTTTTCTTTTTTACTGAACAGTATTTAGTATTATCTTTTTTTAATATTTATCAGAAGAGAGCTGCTGGAAACAATTTCATTGTGCACTGCATAATGACAATAAAAGATTCTGATTCTAACGTGCCCTCGCCTTAACAACGTAACTGAGACTGCGCTCAATGACCCGGTGCGCCCTATAGTCATGAAAATAAAGGAATAGAGAAAATTCTCTCTCTATCAACTTCCCAGTCTAAAGGCCCGTACACACCGGGACGAATTTCGCGCGCGATTTTCGCCGACGTTTAACCCCTCGTGACTAAACAAAGGGCACCAATGAGAGTGTGCACACCTACGCGAAAAAACGCCACGCGTCAAAGCGTCAAAAAAAAAAAAACGCCTCGGGTTCGTTTTTTTTCTACTCGACCAATGAGAACGGCGCTTTTGCACACGTGTCTGGAGCTTCTGAAGTTACAGTAAAACACAACTTGGGGGCGCTCAAACACAAAACTGCCTTGCTGAGCACACATACTAGCGAAGAAGATAGACGCCGAGTAGCGTCTACCCTGCCGCGAAGAAATAATGACGGACATTCTAAAATATCCCCGAACCAAGCACCAGTTGGAGCTACTGGTGCTGGAAATATCCATGTTTTCTTTGTTTGATTCTGACAATCGCGTAAATACTTGCTCTCTTCTTCTGAGTGAAAAGCGACTTTAAGAAGCGTAAAGTTGCGCAGCGCCACCTTGTGTACTGGAGTATTTCTGTTTACATTAAGCGCCATCTAACGTCAGGGAATGAAATTGCATGTTGGCTCGGCTCATCGTCAGCGAAAATCGCCTGGGTGTGAACACAAAAAACGCGGCGAAAAACGCTGGCGAAAAATGCCTGGCGAATATTCGTCCCGGTGTGTACGGGCCTTAAGTATATTCAACACATGCAGCATTCCATATTCCATATCATTCAGTCCAGCATTGTATTCAATGTCCCAGACAATGACAGCAACATAGGGCAAAAATGTGGCAGTAATAACAATGGTTGGGAGCAGAGAGATGGGGATCCGAACACCAACAACGGTAGTAGATGCCAGGATTCCAAAACCTCCCAGAAGACCCTCTCCCCTGCGTCTTTTCGACCACGGTCAGAAAGAAAAAAGTCAGTGCAGGAAAGGTTCAACACTTCCTTGTCTAAATTCACGGGCTGTGCCTTTTCATCTGCCTCAAAGCCAAAGTTAAAAATTTCGTCTCTTTGTGTCAAACTTGTTCGCCACCCCTGCTGTAGATCAATGTGCGTGCTCACATGTGTGCGTGACATTTTTAGGGATAGACAATTTTATATATATAAAATTTTTATATAGGATTCTATATATATGGAATCCTTTTACAGACACACAAATCTTTTATTACAGTTAAAAAACTTTTTTGCAAATGAAGAATTTTTCTTTTACAAGTACAAACCAAAACTACCAAGAAGGCACATTCTCTGAAAGACCATAAAATCCTGCCAGATGTGTGAATTGCCATAGCCAGCTATGTGAAGGTTTTATTTTCCTCTTCATGGGAAAGGAAACATTTAAGACAAGTATGGAAATAAGCTTCTTCCAAAAATAATATACATTTCTGGTTCCATCAACTGCAAAATTGGGTTGGAAGTATGACCTATTTTCAGATTAAGACCTGGTCAGATTTGAATATTTGAATATTGATATTAGCAGAGGCCCCATACCATGGGGAAGAACACTTTTCCATTTACTGTCAGTTTGATTTTGGAACTTTCTGTCCAAATTCAATCCACTCATCATAACTTCTTGTCACCAAACCCAACTACATAATTTTAGTAAGTCTTTTGGGGGATGGGAGAAATAAATGGCACTAGTGTTCTATGAGTGTTTTTTTGATTGTACAATAACAAACAAATATGATTCTCAACAAAAAACGGGAAAAACTGATTGACAATTCCCAGCTGGGAATTAGAATTGTACTATTGTAGAATTATGTGCAACAGTAGTATGTCATTATACTGACACTGTTAAAAGATGATTTAGCAAAATGTGAACATAAATGTTCTGGAAGTACGTTTCTTTTAGTTTCTTAAAACAATCAGGCGCTGTAAATATTGATCAAAATACAATTCTTTGCTTTGTTGTAAGAAAAAATAAGAATTGACTGAGCAGTATTAAACAAATTCAAAACGGTTATTTTACTTTGTCTTGTTCTGATTTTTTACTTTTATCGTGCCTTTTCAATGAATTTAGTCATCAGTTAGCCTTAATTGAATTTTTTAAAATTGTATACCTAAATTTAAATTTAGCATGTGATGATGATGTTTTCTAAAACAAGGGAAAATGGCTCAATCTGAATTATAACTTCTGTTAAAAGGAAAATATTTAACACAATACATGCATTCAATTAAAAAAAATCTCTGTTTTGCTTCTTATCCTCCCACCCCAGCTTTACTCTATTCTTAACATGAGATTATCTAACAGTATCTCTCCAGTTGGAAATCGACCGGCATAATGACATGTAGAAATTGCTTTTAATGATATCCCTGTCAGGGCAAATAGTAGTGGGGAGCCACAAAGCGCTCCACCTCCAGAGAAGCTCTGATTCAAAAGTCTTAGGCACACAGCCCACTTAGAGCTATTAGCTTTTCAGCACCATCAAACTGTAGAAATAAACCCCAATATAGAACTGTTAAAAGCATGTAATTAACATTGGGTTAATAGATCTGGTTTCATGTTACACTTTTGCATAGATTTGGATGGTAGTTATGAGTTTGTAAAATGCACATGTATTTCATTAATCCTGTGTTTGAATACAGAGAAAAGGACGGATAAGTCTGCTGTGTCGGGCGCCATTCGCCTCCAAATCAATGTGGAGATCAAAGGAGAGGAAAAAGTGGCTCCATATCATGTGCAGTACACCTGTTTGCATGAGGTACTTAAAATATTGAACTGCTTTTGACAGATGTTTCGTGAGGTACAAGAGTTCTACAGATCTGATTGATTTAGAAAGGATTAAAAATTCCACACAAAGTTTTTCAACAATTTTGTAATCCTGTTCCTTGTCAGAATAAAAAAAAACTAACTCATCCTAGTCAAAGTTTTGAAATAGTCTTCAAGGGCCTATATCGGGGGTCGGCAACCCCTAGTGGCTCCCTGGAGCATTTTCAAAAAGGTTTGAAAATGTAAAAAGATGGGGGATAGAAATATATTTTTTGTTTTAATATGGTTTCTGTAGGAGGAAAAACAAGACACAAGCATTATCAACGTTTTTCAATGCTGTAAGAATGCGTAGAAAAAAACTTTGTAATGCAAAGCAGGTACGTCACTTGCAGAGGGCAAAACGGGAGCCAAGCTGTCAGGAAGTCGAGCTGTCAAGAGTTCCAAGTAGTTCCGGTTCCAGATTACAGCACATACGCGTGTGTGGCTCTCTGCGGCTATACAACTATCTTCAAACGACTTAAAAAGTAGATTTTCTCCAAAAAAGAGAACTGACCATGGCCCTAAGAAAAACCAGGACTACGAAGACCGTAAAAAGTCTCTTGATGATATCCAAGCTGCGTTGTATCCATTTATGGAACAAGTGACAGCTAAGCTAACTCCGATCTTGCAGCTAATGGAAGACTTCCGAAGATTCCGAGCTCAAAACGAGCAACGAGAAAACCGGGTCGACATTCTGGAGAAAAGACTGGACGATGTGGAACAACAAGTGAGGATGAATAATGTCATTCTCACTGGAGTACCAATCAAACCTCGGGTAAAGCTAAATGCAGCTGGAGCTAGCATTGCTAATGCTAATAGCATAGCTAGCGGCTCTGAAACGGAGTGCGGTGCAGAGACTCTGGAATGCCAAGTGGGATCATTTCTCACGTCTAAAGGGATTTCCCTGGACCTCAACACCATCGAGACCTGCCACCTGCTCCCCAGGAGAAAGGAGACGAATAAACCAGCGATCCTCATCAGGTTTGTGAATCAAAAATACAAGCTAGCTCTGATCAATCAAAGGAATAATCTGAAACGATCTGCTGCTTATCTGAACGACCATCTGACCAGGAGGAATGCTGAAATCGCCAAACATGCCAGGCTTCTCAGGAAGCGTAAGCAGATTGAGAACACTTGGGTTAAAGGCTGCAGGATTTACATCAAACCACTCGGTCTACCGGACCGGTCCAAGATTCTGGTTGCAAACACCATGAAGGACTTTGAGTACTTGATTACGGACGTCTGAAACAACATGGAGTAATAAATCAAAGAGTCATATAATTTCAAGAAATATGACGCCTGAATTCATCATTTTCTCCATAAGTCTGAAGTGACCTGATTGACACCAAAGCTCTGATCTGCAGACAACTTGACCTCAAGTCTTAGGCACCGCTGTTATCAGCTGAAGAAGGATATGGACCTCTGTCTAATGTCTGCAGACATAACTTTGAAGATAACTGTAAACTCTGTTCAAACCCAGAAGAACAGCTGTTAATCAGCAAAAGAAGAAATGCCAACCTTGGTCATTGGACAAAATATGGACCCTTCTTATTTTACTTCACAGCATTACTTTATCATAAAAAAATAGAAATACAAAAAAAAAAAAAAATGATTAAACAATTATTAAAAATGGTTAAATTGATTGACTTTTAATGATTTTACTTCATTTTTTCCCCAAAAAAATTTTTAAAAATTGATTCATGATTTTTCCTAATGTAACATAATTTTGCACATATTTTTAACTTTTGATATTTGATCAAATTTTGCTATGGAAATTCCTGAAACAGTGTTATGTCTATTTTACTGATATAGTATTATTTTTTTATCATATCAATGACTTTTATAAGTAACATAATCTGCATATATTTGGATACTTCATTGACATGTTGATTTCTATAAGTTATTTTTTACAAAATAATTAAAGTAATTCAGCTTTGTCACGTGCCTTATTGATATTTACATTCTTAATCCAGTCTGATAAAAGCTAGGAACTGGATAATGATAAATCATGTAATAAAATGGTTACAGTATAACAGGGTGGGAATATATAAATTCGCTTCCTTCCACTCCCTTTAAAGCAGTATTTATTAATATGTCTAATTATCCAAAGTTTCATTAGTTATTGTATGAATGTATAACTGATGATTGTATTGTTTTTGTGTATTATTCCTATTTGATTGCTTGAAATAAACCATTTCAAATAAAAATAATAATAAATCAAATCAATCAATTGGCTGCGCTGGAGAAATGCCCGTGTCCCATACAAGGCACATCTCCAAACAGTTTCAGAGAGGCGCAGACGGAAAGCTTAGCTGAGAGCATATAGTCTCCTTTCTGGCATTGTAAGCCCCTTTGTTTAACAGACGCACTATATTGAGCATTGCATAGGAGTCATCAACCTCTCCCCCTTCCACACTTATGGTCAAACAAAAAGAAACAAACATAACAGGAAGAATAAACTAAGGTGGAACAATAAAACTGTCATGTGAAAAGAAAAGTGGGCAAACAGAAATGCTCATGCTGAGCCCTAAATAGATCAAGAGACCGAGTCCCACAATCCCCTGCTGCTAACAGACCTAAAATGCACATGACGACCACCACTAATATATAACTTTTTTTTAAACTTTATTGTACAAATCGAAAGTACAATACAAAACACAAATTTACAAATTAAACTTCAGATATGCCAGGGGAGCATTCTTTTGTTCGAATCTTCAAATAAAAATGACATCAAAATCGGATTTCTTAATGGGAAGTGGGGAGTTTTGGGGTAAAACCTTGAGTGAGAGTGTCGGAAACTTGTAAATTAAAAAGAAGGTGTCTCCCCCAAAAGTTTTGGAGTCTTTCTTAACCCACTCTGGAGGCTGAGGGTTCAGAACGGAAAAGTGAACCCCGGGGAAATCTCCCGTGCGTTTCTGACTATGGTCGGAAAAGAGAAGTCATCGCGCAGGAAAGGTTCAACACCTGGATTAAACTGTTAGTACAGCACGTCTGCAAACACTTCCTCATTCAAAACTCAGAGAGAGCCGAGCAGCCCTCCTTCTTTTCCTCTCCCGCGCATCCCCTCAGGAGCGCCCAAGGCAACGCCTCCTTCCGTCGCTGCGTTGCCTCCATGACAATCACAGTCACAATAGTCCGAAAGAGGTCCGCGGAAGGCGGAAATACTGCTACGTAGTCCTCAGAACATCTACGTTTGATGGTTTCAGCATTGTATGGTGTAAATGCAAAAATCAGATACGGGTCACTTTTAAAAGATGATGTAAGCGGGTCGTCAAAGAAATCAGATATAGTCAGAAAATTGGATATGGGCATCAAGACCTGCAGTGTAAATGTGGCCATAGATACATATTGAATGTGTTGCCTTCATTATAAGGCTTAAATAGGGCTTTTAATATGTTGCGGCTCCAGACATATTTTTTTTTTTGTTTTTTTCGTCCAATTTGGCTCTTTCAACATTTTGGGTTGCCGACCCCTGGCCTATATCATGCAAAATCAACTTTTTTTAGCTTTGAAGTTTATTATAATTCCTCACAAAGAACCCGGGGCTGTATTATAATCCATTCGTGCATCTCTGAGTATTCCTCTAAAAACCTGCACTCTAACCACCAGCCCTTACCAATCCATGAAAACAGGTGGGTTCTAACATTCGTATGTATAAAAGTGATAAACAGCCCCTTCAAGGAAGAGTCTCAGTCCCCAGGCCAACACACTCACCCACTTTCTCTGCAGAGCTAGCGGTGGTCAGCAAATAGCCTGTGTAAAGCTCTCCCATATGCACATCCATCTTTTCAAAAGTTCGGATGTTGTTTATGGAAGCATTTGTGTTGCATAATTAAAAATAAAAGTCAATACCAGAAATGCTTTTTCATTTACTAAACAACTTTTTGAAAATGAAATGTCAAATACTAATTCTTTATCATTTTAATTAAGTGACAAAATGAGCGGTGTTGAAGAAGAAAAAGAAAAAGCGGTTGTGCGGATTGCTTTTTCTTTTTAATTTTGAGTCAACAAATGCAGCTTCATTTGGAAATGAAAAAGCATTTCTGGTATTGACATGCACTAGGTTGACGTCATGAAATGGGCGCCACCCACAAGCGAAAGCCTATGCCTCAGAGATCGAGGTTTTCTTACTACCGGGTTGGGAAAAAGGGCTGCGAAAATAACTCATATTTCATAAAAAATCATTCTGTAGTGTGCTAAACGAATATATTATTATATAAATGCAAATAGTTTGCTCTGAAAGGCTTAAGAACAGCATGATATATGTCCTTTAAAATTCATAAGATACACCTTTATGACAATCTTCTAATCTGGAAAGCCAAAAAGCTTTCAAGTCCTGTGTTTTGACCACCCATGTACATAGCTGTCCATTGTATTCCACCTTTTATTAGAGATATCCCGCCTGTCTCCTGCAGAACCTGTTCCACTATTCAACTGATGTGCTGGGTCAGGGTGCGGTGAAGATCCCAGAGGCTCGTGGAGATGACTCATGGAAAGTCTACTTTGATGATGTGGCTCAAGAAATAGTTGATGAATTTGCCATGCGCTATGGGATTGAGTCGATCTACCAGGCAATGACGTAAGTCTGACAAAAAAAATCTTATTTGGAACAGAACTCTCAATTTTACATTGTTAGGCATTGTAAATGACAGGCCCTTCAGGCTGGTTTCAGTTCCTTACAAATGGTGTGATTACTGTATTCTCCACACTATAGGGCACATCTATGGCAAGCCATTTTAACATTTAAAAGCTAGACTGGATGTGTGTTGCAGATATCTTTATTTGAGTTTTGCCTAGTCAAAAAGAACGTTTCAGATATCTGCAACTACATTCTTCCTATCCGTAATCGTAATTTCATATATCCTCAAAGATATTATTCCTAGGACATATGACATCACTTTCACCATTCATTTGTATGGGGTTTACAATTACAGATATCTACAATTCAGTTCAGATATCCACTTCATGAATTTCGGATATCTGTAACTGAATTGTAGATATCTGTAATTCCAGTTTCAGATATCTACAATTTCCTTCTTACTAGTCAAAACTCAAGTTAAAGATATCTTGAATTCAAGTCAATTCAAGATATCTACATGTTCCTTTTCAGATATCTTAAATTAAGTTTTGACTAGGCGAAATGACATTGTAGATATCTGTAACTGGAATTATGACGAGTCAAAATGACGTTGTAGATATCTCCAACTGGAGTTAGGGATAGTCATAATTTAATTGTAGATATCTATAATCAAGTTACAGATATCTTGAAATGAAATTTGAATAGAGATATCTGAAACTTGAGATATCTGTAATGTTCATTCAGCCTAGTCAAAATGTAATTACAGATATCTTGAATTAGAGTTTTGACTAGGCGAAATGACGTTGCAGATATCTGGATGCAAATTAGGTCCGTTTGGACTTTAGGGGAGGAGCAGAGCGTGTTGTTCTAATCATTCAAATCGCACCTGCTAACTTGTAATTAGCACTGATTAGCACCATGTTGCAGCAGTACGACGGGGTTTTAGGGCCAGTTTACAAAAAAAATGTTTTGTTTTCTTTAATTTCAACTTTTATCTCGTAAATTTAGGAGATAAAAATGTTGTGGAATGTGTGTGTGTGTGTGTGCTGAGATGGGGGTGAGCAAGGTGCGGAGATGTGTGTGTTGATACTGTGTGTTCGGAGGACGGAGCACCGTAATAAAAAGAAGGTGTCCCCCTCCCAGAATAACTATTTTGGAGTCGTTCTTAATCCGCACTGGAGGCTTAGGGTTCAGATCAGGAAAGTGAACCCTGAAGGAGAATCGCCTTCATCGAAGGAAATCTCCCCTGCGCTTCTGACCGCGGTAGGAAAGAGAGAAAAGAAAAGAGAAAAACACCAAAGTTTTCCGTTTATCGGAGCCTAGCTTGAAGATGAAATGTGTGGAGCCTTTGGTGAAGCTTTATTTCCGGATAGCTTCAAAACAAAGTGATTCTGAACCTTTTGACCGGAGCGCCGGATGCATGCACCGGGTGACACGCATGGTTCCTCCGAGTGCTCCTCTGTAACACTTCACGTGTTTCTTCCATTTGCCGACGGTGTCGCCATTTCTCATTTCACCCGTTTTTGTGCGTACGCCTGGGTCAGAGCTTGCGTGACGGACCGCACATTTTCCCATCAAATTTGCTTTTTATAAATATCAACTATTGCGTAGAGAGTGGCGTACGCCTTCCTTTGTGCGTACGCACGTTTATAAATGAGGCCCCTGGTCTTTAATGGAGAAAGGAAGGATTCAGGTGGACAGCTCCAGGGACACCGACGGCTTCGGGATGCAGAGATCCTGCAAACCACCCATTAATGAACAAAACATGAATAAATCATAAATCAAACTAACAAGCTTCCAAACATTTAGAACGTTATCAATAAGCATTCAGCTCACCTCTTCAACAAAGTTTAGTCGATCTGCTGCTGCTGTGTGGCGTTCACCTGCAGCTCTGCATGCTGACTTCCACTTAAATTTCCCTCATAAATTTACGACTTAATAATTTACTTGTAATTTAACTTTTTTTGGTGGCCCTTAATCTCCGTCGTAGAGCAGCCAGCGGGCGAAGCGATTTTTAATCGTCTTTTTAATGCTGCAGCCCGTGCAACACAGAAGGAGCTAGTGATGATGACGTTTGAGATATCTTTAACTTTCATTCTGCCTAGACAAAACTGAATTACAGATATCTGCATTTATTGCATGTATTGTCATTTAAGATGTGTGACGAGTTGAATGTCGTTTTCAATGGCGTCATTGCAGATATCTATAATTCAGTTTTGCCCAGTCAAAACTGAATTATAGATATCTCTATCGGTCGTTTCGACTAGTCACAATTACGTTACAGATATCTTGAATGACAATTCCAACTATCCAAAATGTAATTACGACTACTCAGAAATACGTCGTAATTACATTTTACGATCTGATGTAATTACGATGTATTTCTGAGTCGTCGTAATTACATTTTGGAAATACTTCGGTGATATCTACAATGTTAATTCCGGATAGTCAAACTTAGCTTTTAAATGTTAAAATGGCCTGCCATACACACCAAACTATAAGGCACATTAAGCTCTACAAAAGAGACAAAGATTAGCCTCTCAGTCAGTCAGTCTGTATTAACTGCTTTCACAGTAATTCTAAGACTTGTTTGTAACACGCTAGATGTTAGCCAGATTAGAAGCGTTAGCATGCTCACAATATTTATCAATATGAAAGGTGCTCCGGATTATAAAGCACACTGTCGTTAACCGAAAAAAAAAACAACGGTGGTTTTATGAACGATCTGATTTAATCCGATTCACTGACTAAAAACGATACAGGCATTGTTGGCCAAAAATTCAACCAGTGTGACTCAGAGATAAATACCTGGATGCTAAACAGGGGAAGTTTTCTGGATTCTTTGTATTTCTTGCAAGATAGTCACGGGTAATTTAAATATATGTACAAACAAACAAGTAAACATGATATATTGACAAATCCATTCACATTTTTGTTTAATAAAGTTCAGTCGTGTTTTTCCACATGAAAATAATAAAAACGGAAAATTATTAGAACATTATAGCATGCTGTATGGTCACATGTCTTTGCTAAATTCGAAGTGTTTCCACACATTGGACTGGAATGATGGTTGGATAAATTTTTCCTGCCATCACGTGTGTTGTCTGTTGGAATGCCGCTTGGTCATTTTTACATTATAGTAAAATAGACCTAGTTTGATTCAATCCAAATGTTATTTTTCCGTATCGATTATAACTAATTTAGTTAATTTCGAAGCGATTGTACAGGTTGTATCAATTCAATTAACAACTTGCATTAGAGAAATCGCCACACCCCTACTTTTATTGTGGAAAGTACAGTAAACATATCTATTTGGACAAGGCATGATGGTGAACAGATATATTTTAAAGTGGACTTATCAACCCCAGCTCATTGTTTTAAATAAGTGACAAAAACAATTCTGACAAAAACAAGTTGAAAAGTGAAAACAGATTTAAAGTCTGTTTCTGGCTTGACCAGGTCTTTATCTAATTTTCCTTTTTTATTTCACAGACACTTTGCCTGCCTTTCAACTAAATACATGCGTCCAGGAGTTCCTGCAATGATGAGCAGCCTGCTGGCTAATATCAATGCTTTCTATGCCCACACAACTGCTTCAACCAATGTGTCTGCTTCAGATCGTTTTGCTGCTTCAAATTTTGGGGTTTGTTGCACTATCACATGAACAAGGTTTTTTCTTATGTTTTTTTCTCCATAGCTAACTTTTCTTAACATGTAATTTTTTTCTTCAATTATACAGAAAGAACGATTTGTGAAGCTTTTGGACCAGCTGCACAACTCTTTGCGTATTGATCTTTCCACCTACAGAGTGAGTTTAGCAAAAAAACATACTGTTTTTAAATTTTAAATTTTATCTTTTGTCATTAGAAATAGGCAGTCTTTAGAGGTTTCATAGCATTAAATAAATCAATTAGATTTTCTATATTACATTTGCAAGACTTATTATTTTCAATACATGGTTTATTGCAAATTCTAAATTAGTTGTAAAGGAACAGCAAATGTATTTTAGTGCTAATCTATAATTAGGAACTTAAACATTTTTTATGTTTAATTTTTAGAACCACTTTCCTGCCAGCAGCAAAGATCGCCTGCAAGATTTAAAATCCACAGTGGACCTTCTAACCAGCATCACCTTCTTTAGGATGAAGGTAACTTTGCCAATTAACATTTTCCTTTAATATTTTTTTAAACTTAGTCTATGTCTCTTAACAGATTTTTCGTTTGTGATCCTGTTCCTATTCAATAGTCAAATAAAATACACACAAAGAGCCACTGATCCTCATGTTACTATGAGAATAATATTCAGGGAATTCAGATGTTTGTTGTTCACCAATGATGCTGCTGTTATTATCTGGTGTACAGGTCCAGGAATTACAGTCTCCACCAAGAGCCAGCCAGGTGGTGAGGGACTGTGTCAAGGCCTGTCTCAACTCCACATACGACTACATCTTCAATAACTGTCAGGAGCTGTACAGCAGACAGTACCAACCTGCATATACAGTGAGTCACACAATAATCACACATCTATAATACTGTGTAGCAAAAATTACTAGTTTGTTTATAAAGTCAAAGCTGAAGTTACTAACCGCTCTATGATGTCATCAGTAGCCACCTCATCTACGTTAGCTGCCAGCGCTTGGAATATACATAACAACATTGGTTCTATAACTTAACAAAATCGTGCAAAAACAAAAGCTCAATACTTACATAAAAGTGTATATTTCTGTGCGTCAGAGCACAGCCATGTGAAAAAATGCGTTCTCCTCTGCGCCAAAGCTCAATGCAGATCACCCTTTTGTACATCATTAATGCTCCAAATACTAGGGGTGCTCCGATCAGGATTTTTGGGGCCGATCACCGATCCCCGATTGCTGGAAGCTGTATCACACGATACCGATCACCGATTACAGGGTCTATTTGAAGCCTTCTATTTATCATGTAGCATAATTTTTTAAACAATATTTAACAACAATGCACATTAAGTATTACAATTAAGAGAAGACAACGCATCATGAATTGACAACTGTGTATTTATTTGGAAGCAACATTTCCAACAAATTAACTTAGCAGCATGTGTTTGGTTATTAGGAACAACTTAGGACTTGACTAATACAACTTTCCTGGAGAATATATAAATAAAATAAGATAAGAGTGGTATAACTGCGGCAGGAACACATCAGTGAAATATTTACGCCCTGGCAGAGTGTAACGTGAATCTAAATAGGACATGAGTCGCTGGAACCCTTCGTCTTCCACAACAGACAGAGGCTGGTGATCTAGGCAAATGAATTCCATTATTTTGTCTGATATCTCTTTATGCTTCTTACTGTCCCTGCTGTAGGGTTGCTTTCTTTGAAATGTCTCTGTTACTGACAGCTGAGTGAGTGGCGCTTGAGTTGCTGAACTGTCTCGCTCTCTCTTTGCGCTAGCTAACTTTGAAAACTGCTCATATTCCTTTACGTGACTAACCTTCAAATGTCTGATGAGGTTGGTGGTGTTAAAATGTTTTGCGTGCTTTCCGCCTCGTGGGATTTGCTTGGTACACACGTTGCAGATTGCTAATGTATTATCTTTTTCGCACACCACGTAGAATTGCCAGACCGGTGAAGCCATTTTTAGCAGCGCGTAAAAAAATCGTCTCGCGAGTTTTGCGTCATCTGATCGGCTTTTCTGGATCGGCCTTTATAGAGACGGCCGATCAAACATCCCAAAGCTATAATCGGCCGATTATGATCGGCGACGGATCAATCGGAGCACCCTTACCAAATACCACTACAATTGGCAAAATAGGGAGGAGCCAGAGGGGTAGGGAAGCAATTTCGGACTCAGCCTTAGTGTAAAGTGGGATGGTTTTAGAACAACAATGATTATTGATTGTTGTTTGTCATGATCGAACTCTATGGAGACCCAGATGCTGGAACCCGGAAGAAACTCAGGAGACGAGGCAGAGTCAGAAGTTTTAATCTGAGAGGGGATATGAGAGTTGAGATGAGAGTCGTGGACGAAGAGGAGCGCCGAGGACGGCGAGCACAGCTTGGAGTGAGTGGTGGAGCCGAGGACGGCTTAGACAGCCTGTGACGAGGTGGAGCGCCGAGGACGGCGAGCACAGCTTGGAGCGAGAGGTGGAGCCGAGGGCGGCATGACAGGAACGAGGCGAGGAACCAGCGTGACCAGTGGAGAGCTGACCGGAGAGAGTATAACAGACTGGCGCTGAATTCTGGTGAGCCGCTCCCTTATGAAGATCAGCAGGTAGATGAGGAGATGGAGGTCAGCTGGTTCCAATCAGCGGAGAAGGAGAGCTGGGGGAGGGGGAGGTGAACTGCCAGGCACCATGACAGTACCCCCCCCTCAACGACCGCCTCCAGGCGGTCCCGGACGGCGATCAGGGTGAGCCCTGAAAAAGTCATCCAGGAGGGAACGGTCCAGGATCAAGGAGCGGGCAACCCAAGAACGCTCCTCCGGACCGTAGCCCTCCCAGTCCACCAGGTACTGGTGACCACGGCCCCGGCGGCGAACGTCCAGAATCCGCCGGACCGTAAAGGCGGGCGCGCCATCGATGAGCCGGGCGGGTGGTGGGGAAGCGGACGGCGGGCACAAGGGGCTTTCCTGAAACGGCTTGATTTGGGAAACGTGGAAAGAAGGATGGATATTCAGAGCAGCCGGTAGCCGTAGCCTGACACAGGAAGGGTTGATGAGTCTCTCGATGACGTATGGACCAATGTAACGGGGAGCAAGTTTACGGGAGGCGACCTGGAGAGGAACGTTTCTGGAGGACAACCAAACCTTCTGTCCGGGTCTGTAGTCCGGCCCCGCTCTCCTGCGACGGTTGGCCATCCGGCAATTGCTGTCCCGGGTGCGAAGGAGAGCGGCTTTGGTCTGGCGCCAAATGCGTTGGACGCGTCGGAGGTGATGTTGAACTGAAGGGACAGCCAGATCTATCTCATGAGAGGGGAACAGCGGAGGTGAATAGCCGAGCGAGGCTTCAAAAGGAGTCATACCGGTAGCAGAGGAGGGATGGCTATTATGGGCGTACTCAATCCAGACCAAAAACGTCGACCAGCTGGAGGGGTTCTGAGCGGCCAGACATCGGAGAGCGGCCTCCAGCTCCTGATTGGCGCGCTCGGCTTGACCGTTTGATTGGGGGTGATAACCTGAGGAGAGACTGGTGGTAGCACCCAAGGTGGAGCAGAAAGACCTCCAGACCTGGGACACAAATTGAGGACCCCTGTCAGAAACGATGTCTTTAGGTATCCCATGGTGTCTAAAGACTTGATGGACCAGGACGTCGGCCATTTCAGTGGCCGAGGGGAGCTTAGGCAAGGGGATGAACTGAGCTGCCTTAGAGAAACGGTCAACCACAGTCAGAATAACTGTGTTACCTTCAGATGGGGGTAACCCCGTAACGAAGTCCATGGAAATGTGGGACCAGGGGCGTTCAGCGATGGGCAGAGGATGGAGGAGACCGACCGGAGGGAGATTGGAGGACTTGGACCTAGCACAAACAGTACAGGCAGCGACGAAATCCCGGACGTCCTGCTCCATATTGGGCCAGAAAAACCTGCGCTTGATGAGATACAGAGTTCTATGGACTCCCCCATGGCATGATACGCGGGATGTGTGCCCCCACACCAGGACTTCAGAGCGGAGAGAGGTGGGTACATAAAGAGTGTTGGCAGGAGGAGGGGGATGACCCGGCTCCTCATCTTGAGCTTGTAGGACCCGCGTCTCGACATCCCAAGTCAGATTGCCGACTATACAGGAGGAAGGAATAATGTGCGCAACCTCCTGCTGGTCATGGGGGCTATAAAGGCGAGAAAGGGCATCGGGTTTAACGTTTCTACTACCGGGTCTGTATGTAATAGTAAAAGTAAACCGATCAAAAAAGAGACACCATCGGGCCTGACGAGAATTGAGGCGTTTAGCGGACCGGAGGTACGCGAGATTTTTATGGTCTGTCCACACCACAAAGGGTTGGTCAGCACCCTCAAGCCAGTGGCGCCATTCTTCTAACGCGAGTTTGATTGCAAGAAGTTTGCGATTACCCACGTCGTAATTCTTTTCCGCAGGGGACAGTTTGCGGGAGAAGAAGGCGCATGGCTTGAGTTTCCCTGAAGATTCCTCACGCTGAGATAACACGGCACCGACCCCTGTGTCGGAAGCGTCAACTTCAACGATGAATGGGCGTTTAGGGTCAGGTTGTATGAGGATGGGCGCGGAGACGAACATAAGCTTGAGTTTATTGAACGCGACTTGAGCCTCAGGACCCCAGTTAAAGGGCTTGGTAACGGACGTAAGCTGAGTAAGGGGTGCGGCGAGTGTACTGTAATTGCGAATGAATCGCCGGTAGAAATTCGCGAAACCTAAAAAACGTTGAAGCTGTTTCCGTGAGTTGGGGGGTTCCCAGTTAGACACAGCGGAAACCTTGGCTGGGTCGGGACGGATGTTACCAGCCTCGATAATAAACCCAAGGAAGGAGACGGAGGAAACATGAAACTCGCACTTCTCGGCTTTCACAAAGAGTTGGTTCTCGAGAAGGCGTTCGAGGACCTGGCGGACGTGGATAGTATGAAGTTCTTGATTGGGGGAGTAAATAAGGATGTCGTCTAGGTAGACAAACACAAACCTATTGAGGAAATCTCGGAGGACGTCATTGACCAAATTCTGAAAAACGGCAGGGGCATTGGTGAGCCCAAAAGGCATCACCAGGTATTCAAAATGCCCCAATGGGGTGTTGAATGCTGTTTTCCACTCGTCCCCCTCTCGCATACGGACGAGGTGATACGCATTGCGGAGATCTAATTTGGAAAACACGCGTGCCTCTTGAACAGAGTCTAGAGCTGAGTTAATGAGTGGCAAGGCGTATTTGTTTTTTACCGTGATCTGGTTCAGTTCCCTATAATCTATGCAGGGACGTAAAGTCTTATCCTTCTTCTGCACGAAGAAAAAACCAGCGGCAACGGGAGAAGAGGAGGGACGTATGTGACCTGACGCGAGGGACTCCTGAATGTATTTTTCCATGGCGGTCCTTTCCGGACCCGACAAGTTAAACAAACGTCCCTTGGGGAGTGTGGCGCCCTTAAGCAACTCGATAGAGCAATCATAAGGCCTGTGGAGGGGTAAAGCCCCTGCCTTGTTTTTGCTAAAAACGTTCCTTAGATCATGATAACAGGAGGGTACCTTGGAAAGGTCGATGACTTCGGGAACAGAAATGGGATCGGGGAGAAGCGGTGGAATGGCGGAACGGAGACAGTTAGCAAGACAGTGGGTGCTCCAGTTGGTTATATGGTGATTAACCCAATCAAACTGGGGATTGTGACTGCGGAGCCAAGGGAAACCTAAGATAACAGGAGATTGCAGAGTTTGAGTTACGTAAAACTGAATGACTTCGTGATGATTACCGGAGGTGATAAGTTGAATGGGTTTGGTGCGGTGAGTGATGCGGGTGAGTAATTGACCGCCCAGACCAGCCGCTTTAACCGGATGTTCCAGGGACTCTGTGGGGAGACTGAGTTTAGTGACCAAAAAACTGTCAATAAAGCTCTGTTCGGCTCCGGAGTCGATAAGGGCCTGACAAGAGTGAGTTACAGACTGGTGACATAATTTGACAGGAATATAGAGAAAATTTGCTTTCAGGGTAGCAGTGGGAAGACCCTCCCGCGGTCTGTCCTCTAGCGAGGGGGTTCTGTAGTTTACACGCAGATTGCATTGTTGCACATGATGACCTGACTGTCCACAATAGAAGCAAGTACCTTCTTCCTTGCGTTTCCGGCGTTCCTCCGGGGTGAGCTTAGAAAGTCCAATCTGCATCGGTTCCTCTGTGGAGTGTCCAACAGAATTGTGAGACATAACATGAACGTAATTAGCAACAGGGGAAGGAGGAGAAACACTGGTAAAGGGTCTCTTGTCTTGGCGGGGGCGCTCGGCCTGACGTTCACGGAGGCGAACGTCAGAACGAAGGGCCGCTGTGACTAACTCCTCAAAGGATCTGGCTTCGGGCTGGGAACATAAATGATCTTTGATCGAGTCATTAAGGGACTGATAGAACACCCCTTTAAGGGCTATATCCGGCCAACCCGCCTCCACGGCTAGAATCCGAAAATCTATTAGATGGTCACTCACAGATTTGTGGCATTGTTTGAGGGCTAGCAGTCGGCGGGTGGCCTCCTCCTCCTTGCGGGGTTGATCGAAAACCAGCCGGAACTCTCCTAAAAAGCGTTCGAAGGGGATTTGAGAGATGGGATTAGCAGTTAGGTAAGCCTGTGCCCATTGAAGTGCTTTACCCCGGAGAGAGTTCACTAGAAGGGTGATTTTGCTGTGGTCTGCCTGATAGTGCCGAGGTGCCTGCTGGAAGATCAAACGACATTGCAGGAGGAAACCCCCGCAGGCTCCTACGTCACCCAGGAAAGGCTCAGGAAGGAGCCGGATGTTTTCGTTAGCTGCATTGTCTGTAGCGGGGCCCGGGCTTCTGGTGGCGGAAACCGTGTTGCTGGCTGTGGCGTTAGTAGGTCCTCGGCCGGTTAAATCCATCAGAGCCTGAGAAATACCGTCCAAACGACGGAAAAGGTCCTGCTGGGCGGCGGCCATCAGGTTGAGGGATTCAGCTTGCCGTCCTAGAGCGATGCCTTGGTGAGTGACGGCCAAGCGGAGTCCTTCCGGGCCAGCTGGGTCTGGATAATGGCCAGTCTGTTCTGTCATGATCGAACTCTATGGAGACCCAGATGCTGGAACCCGGAAGAAACTCAGGAGACGAGGCAGAGTCAGAAGTTTTAATCTGAGAGGGGATATGAGAGTTGAGATGAGAGTCGTGGACGAAGAGGAGCGCCGAGGACGGCGAGCACAGCTTGGAGTGAGTGGTGGAGCCGAGGACGGCTTAGACAGCCTGTGACGAGGTGGAGCGCCGAGGACGGCGAGCACAGCTTGGAGCGAGAGGTGGAGCCGAGGGCGGCATGACAGGAACGAGGCGAGGAACCAGCGTGACCAGTGGAGAGCTGACCGGAGAGAGTATAACAGACTGGCGCTGAATTCTGGTGAGCCGCTCCCTTATGAAGATCAGCAGGTAGATGAGGAGATGGAGGTCAGCTGGTTCCAATCAGCGGAGAAGGAGAGCTGGGGGAGGGGGAGGTGAACTGCCAGGCACCATGACATTGTTTTTGTTTTTTCTGTTCTAGAGCAAAGAGGAGGTTCCTTTGGAGGAGCAGGGTCCAAGCATCAAGAACTTGGACTTTTGGCCCAAACTCATAATGCTTATTGTTTCCATCATAGAAGAAGACAGGAATTCCTACACACCTGTGCTCAACCAGTTAGTAATTCCACATTGATAACCCTTTAATATTCAGATATCTGTTGCATTTTAAAGTTAAAGTTTAAATAATTTCTTTCACACACTTTGTGCTGAAACAGATAATTTTGTAAACAGAACGCCTGGTACCTGTCAAATTTTTATCTGCTTCACCTTTAGATTTCCTCAAGAACTGAATGTAGGAAAGGTCTCAGCCGAGGTCATGTGGACATTGTTTGCTCAAGATATGAAGTACGCAATGGAAGGTTGGTTTTCCTTTCTCTGTTCCAACTCTTGCTAGCAACACTCAGGTTTTTTTTAATTTGTTTTTTTACATGACATGCAACAAGGGACATGACAAATCTGAGATATTAGCAAGAGTAATTTAACTTGTTATCAGAAAAATGGGATAAATCCGAGCTTCAAGTGGAACAGTGGAACTGAGGATGAATGAGCTGCTTGTGTTTTCCCTCTGTCTTCTTTTGTTATGTTGAGCAGCATTTGTCCTTTGAGGCAGCCGGCTTAGATTTGAGTCGTTGTCCTTTGCATGATTCGCCTACAGGGACTGCAGCGTTAAATCAGCATCTGCTTTACACCACACAGCAAAGAGTATGATGGATGACCCCTTCCAGTTCTTCTCAATTTAAAAAAGAAACAGTCATAAAACGTTTACCAAATGAAACTAGAGTGTTCCCTTGTTTATCGAAGGGAATATGTCCCAAAAAAAAACCTCCATAGGTGAAAGCCACAGATGTTTGAGGCGGTAAAACTCCTCTCTACATACTTCATACACTTTTCTCAGAAAGACATTAACATTTTCACACTTTCCTTCTTTGTCTAAACTTTCAAAGTTCAAAAAACCCTCCATGGAAAATAAGAATTATAGAATAAAAACAAAGACTTGATCACTACCTGTATTGAACAGTTATGTAACTCTATTAAGCTGCACTTGCAGTATCTGTACAGAAGCAACGGTATGAAAAAGAATGATTGACAAGATCAACAGCCAATCAGGATGCAAAACACAATGTGCTGTCAGAAAAAATAAAAAGAAAGCATGCAAAGTTGCAGTGAAAAAGATTTGTGACACAGCAAGGCCACAAAAGGTGAACAATGGTTTTGTGAGGAAAAACTACCTTTTTTATAGTCTGTAAAAATGTAACCCTCTATAGCATTGCGTTTACCCCAGGAAACAAACCACTATTTTCGTCCTCACACTGCCTCTGTCATATAAAAAAAAAATAAAACATTACATTAAAAGTCTTTTAAGTTTCTGATCAATCAAATTTAAGATGGGATTGTCCTTGACATTTTGAACTGGGGTCAAGCAGTCCTTTTTTGGACAACACCCAAGCTGACCACAGTGCTCGCAGAGGGTAGGGTAAATTTCACTTTTTAACATGTTTAAATGGAGCAGTAGTATCCATCAGATACAGATACCTGGAAAAACCTCAGACCTCTCAGTCTAGAAAAGCGCTGTCCTAGGAACAGCTAAGATACTGCGCTGGACCCTTAAGCTCCCAGGCCTCTGGAAGAGGACCTGAGCTTGGGTGAGAAACCACCTACAGAAGGGTGAGAAGGGCATTTTTATTTATTTATATATATATAAATAGTGCTGTTACGCCCCCTTTGTGTCTAGGGGTACCTAGGAAGGCATAACATAAAAAGTAAAGGTTTGGCTACCAAAGTTGACTGTAACAAAAAGCACCAAACAAATCTCTCCATAAAATAACCAAATTTTATTTACAAATAAACAATCCAACAATAACTAAAAGTGAAGCTAAAAGGCTTCAGGGTGAACCAAGGCCAAAATAACAAACAAAACCCCAACTAACTGAAATCTTGTTTTCTTACCTGTACAAAGGAAAAGGGAAAACAAAGACAAACACTAACCTCCCTGACCTAACAAAAACAGGAGAAAACAAGTACTAAACAAAATGGCGGTTCACCCCTACAGCTTCACTTAACAAATAACTATAAACCAAAAGACTAAACAGAGTGGGCACAGACAAAACTACAAAGAACTACAAAGTGCAACACAAACTAAAACAAGTGGAGAAGACATAAACAAAATGGAGAAGCGGGCCAAGCTGCAGTGGAGACTGTTGCAGCAAGGCTCCCTTCCCAAGGTGTGGAGGTCCATGTGGTGGCTTTAAGGCTGCCTCCTTTAGCCTTGGTCCAATGAGAGGCCACACCTTTGCCAGCACACCTGAAAATAATCACAGATCTACAAACAAAGATCCACAAAAAACACAGAAGTCCCACTCTGATACAAAAATAACAAACACAGAGCAAACAGAACCAAATAAAACCTAATACGGCCACAGCCATAACAAGTGCATATAAATGGTGCAGCGGTAGGGCGGTCGACCCATCATCGTAAAATTGCAGGTTCGATTCCCACCTTGCACGCTCATGTGTCGAAGTGTCCTGGGGCAAGACACTGAACCCTACCTTGCCTCTGGTTGGAGGTTGGCGCTAGGGTTGTGCTGATGGACGATACCATCGTCCATCGTGATGGGTGACTGACATCCCGATGGAGAGACACCGTCATGATGCCACGCCCCCTCACGCTGCGAGTCGACACCATAAGCCGCGGTTACATGTGCAAAATATCTTGATCGGATCAATGGTCGGATTAGAATCCAACTGTGTACATGGGCCCAGAAAATGTTTTCAGAATATAACAAACGTTCACATGGGTCACACTTTCGGTCGGAATAAATCATTCGCACATGCGCAGGTTTGAAAAACCGGAATGACTGAGGATATGACTTCCGCCGATTGGCTAGATACATTGACATGTCAGCTCCGTAATATACGTGAGGATCTTCTAAACGTGCTTTTAATAATGTTACGATTATTATGAAGTGCCTGTTCGCCTGTTTTAATTTTAAGCCATGTGGTCAGCGCTTTTTCTGTTGAAGAGCGGAGCCGGAAAGAAGCCAGAATTAGCAGTATGCTAACACGGGCTAACAACATTAGCTTTGGGTTAGGGCTGCACGATATGAGGAAAACTCGCGATATGCGATATTAGAGATTAAAATTGCGATAACGATATAATTTGCAATATATAAACAAAAAACAAAATAACCAAATAACCATTCCCATTTTATTGCAACAGTTTAAAAATTATACTCCAAATGACCCTCGTCGACATAGGTGACAAACATCTATCATAATGGGGCTCAATCTGATTGGTTAACAACGTGAATGCATCCTTCCGATTGGTCAAATGCATAAAGGGATTTATTTGATTCGTTAAATAGTTCAAGCTGCCATTAGATTGTTTTAACACATTTAAGGTTTATTATTTATTGCAATATTTGCTGTCTTTTGCGATATGCATATTGCAAAAACTGGATCTTGTGATACACAAAACACAAATCCACGTGATTGTTTGAACGGTTTCTAAGGACTGAGCAACATTTCTGCTTTGAAGCTCACACCGCCGCTGTGTGTGTGTGCTGACGATCCGAGCTGTGCTCAGACACACACTTTTAGACCCAGTTCTGAGTTCGGTAGCTTGTTCCCCTAGAGTTGCGGGACGGATCGCAGTCCTAAATCCTAAATCGCAGTCCTAAATCTCCCACACATACCGCTCATGTAAACACAAAGCTGTAAATCCGCGCTCCGCCGGTCCATTTGACTGGTTAAGTGTGGGAGCGGACCACTTCTTTTCTATTTTGTTTGTTACATTTTTTGTTAAAGTCACTTCCCTCAGTTTATACTGGATCATCGTGGATGAGTCATTAGTTGGGAAATAAAATAAATAAAGTAATAAAGTAAAATAACGAATAGCAATTATATAAGACAGAAAAATTAAAAATTTATTTTATTTATATCATCGTCCATCCCGATGGTTGACAGCAAACATCGCCAACGGCCAATTTAAGGGAATTCGCCCAACCCTAGTTGGCGCCAGTTTTCGGCAGCGGAGCCGCCATTAGTGTGTGAATGTGTGTGTGCATGGGCTGGCATGGCTGCCAGCATCTTACACCCTGCAGTTATGTGCTGGATTGTTTCAGGCGCCTCTTTGCACAGCCCACACCTTGGGTCTTGTCTGGTGTTGTAGATCTGAGCCTCTATCGCTCTGGTGCTCAGGGCTTGTTCCTAGGCCGCCAGGATGAGTGCTTCAGTGCTGTCCTGTAGGCCAGCCCTTTCTAGCCATTGGTAGGACTTCTTGTTATCAGCCACTTCAGTTATTGTCCGGTAGTATATCCCATGCAGGGGTTTGTCCTCCCATGAGGATCTGTCTTCCAGCACTGTATCCTCTGCTCTCCATTGCCTGAGACATTCACTTAGCACACTGTCATTTGGGGCCTTGAGCTTGATGTACTCATGTTTCATCCTGGATAGTGGCTTCTACGCTCACTAGTCCTCGGCCACCTTCCTTGCGGCTAGCATACAGTCTCATGGTGCTGGATTTGGGATGGAACCCTCCGTGCATGGTGAGGAGCTTTCGTGTTTTAACATTCATGGTCTTTATCTCTTCCTTTGGCCATCTTATTATTCCTGGAGGGTATCTGATAACTGGCAGTGAGTAGCTGTTTATTGCCCGGGTCTTATTTTTGCCATTGAGCTGGCTTCTCAGGACTTGCCTTACTCGTTGGAGGTATTTAGCTGTTGCAGCTTTCCTTGTTGCCTGCTCCAGGTTGCTATTTGCCTGCGGAATTCCAAGGTACTTGTAACTGTTGTCAATGTCTGCTATTATTCCTTCTGGGAGGGAGACCCCTCCTGTGTGGACTACCTTGCCTTTCTTTGTCACCATCTGGCTGCGTTTCTTGATTGACGTTCTTTTCTCAGAAATGGACTAGAAATACAGTGTACAGTGGTATGAGAAAGTTTGGGCACCCCTGATAATTTCCAAAATTTTTCTTCATAAATCATTGGTAGTTTGGATCATCAATTTCAGTTAAATATATCATAGCAGATGAAAACAGTGATATTTGAGAAGTGAAATGAAGGTTTTCGGATTTAAAGAAACAATAATTACTGAAACAAAAATAGGCAGGTGCGTAAATTTGGGCACCCCTGTTTTTTTATTGATCTGATTACCTTTAGCAATAATTATTGGAACACATTTGTTTTACAAGCTCATTGACCCTTTACCTACATACACACGTGAAGCCAATCATGAGAAGAGGTATTTAAGGTGGCCAAGAGCAATTTTTTTTCCTCTTTGCATCTTCTCTGTAGAATGTCAACATGGGAACCTCAAAACACCTGTCAGATGACCTGAAAACAAAGATTGTTCAACATCATAGTTTAGGTGAAGGATACAAAAAGCTTGCTAAGAGGTTTCAGCTGTCAATCTCCACTGTGAGGAATATAGTGAGAAAATGGAAGACCACAGGCATGGTTCAAGAAAGGCCTGGAGTGGCCGGCCCAGAAAAATCTCAGATAGGCAGAGGAGAAGGATGGTGAGAACAATCAAACAATTAAGCTCAACCCACAGACCAGCTCCAAAGACCTACAACGGGATCTGGCTGCAGATGGTGTCACTGTGTATCACCACTCAGCGCACTTTGCACAAGGAGATGCTGTATGGAAGAGTTTTGTGGAAGAATTATTTTCTGTGCACATGCCACAAACAGAGTCACTTGAGGTATGCCAAAGCACATTTGGATAAGCCAGCTTCATTTTGGAATAAGGTGCTGTGGACTGATGAAACTTAATAGGAGTTATTTGGACATAACAAGGGGTGGTATGCTTGGCGAACAAAGAACACAGCATTCCAAGACAAACACTTACTACCCACAGTCAAATTTGGTGGCGGTCCCATCATGCCTTGGGGCTGTGTGGCCAGTGCAGGTACTGGGAATCTTGTCAAAGTTGAAGGTCGCATGGATTCCAGTCAGTATCAGCAGATTCTTACAAACAATGTTCAAGAATCAGTGACAAAGTTGAAGTTGTGTCGGGGCTGGATACTTCAACTTTGTCACTGATCCTAAACAAAAGGAAGAAAGGAGGATCTACTAAATTTTGATGGCATGTTTCTGTCGGGGTGCTCAAATGTACGCACCTGCCTATTTTTGTTTAAGTAATTATACCACAGTTTCTTTAAATCCAATAAACTTCATTTCACTTCTCAAATATGACTGTGTTCATCTGCTAAATTATATATTTAACTGAAATTGATGATCCAAACAACCAATTATTTATGAAGAATAACCTTGAAAATTATCAGGGGTGCCCAAACTTTCCCATACCCCTGTATATCTGCATTATACACTGTGAAATGAGGGGTTTTACAGTCTGAAAACATCTGTTATTGTATCTGCTATTTTGCAGATTTCACTTATTGGTGATTATTTTTAGATCCAATTAACAAAGAAACACATATATATTTGCTTTTTTTTGTTTTTATATATAAATTAAAGAAGACAGCTTAAGTATCCCTTTCGAGTTCAAGGGGCTGCCAGAGCCTATCCCGGCCACTTGTGGGCGAAGGCAGGTCTGTCGCAGGGTAAAATGTCCTCAATCACACACCCGTTCACTCTCACACCTCACACATCTCACACCTAGGGACAATTTAGATTAACCAATTAACCTATGAAGCATGAAAGGTCCCCCATTGATGTTCTGTTTCAGTCCCCCAGCCGGGACTTGAACCGGGGGCCTTCTTGCTGTGAGGCAAGAGCGCTAACCACTGTGCCACCGTGCAGCCCCGTGACCTCAAAAGGGATTAGAAGAGGAATGAATGAATTTTATTGACCCAGTTTAACTAAAATAAGAGTCTGAAGTTGTGCCTTAAATTCAAAGCAAAGCTGCTTCTGTACCTTTAGGAATGAACGTATGATGCTTTGGAGGCAGAAAAAAGTTCCTTTAAGTTATTTTGTTGTAACAAGTGAAATTGATCACTCTATTTTTCTGCAGAACATGAGAAGCATATACTGTGTAAAAGTACAGACTACATGAACTTGCATTTTAAAGTCAAGTGGCTCTACAATGAATATGTAAGGGAGCTACCAAGCGTCAAAGGTATCGTTCCCGACTACCCATCGTAAGTACATGTCATCTTATAAATATTGATATAATACAAAAAAACAAACTTTTACTTTTGATTTTAAGCATGATCTCACGAGGAATTTGAAGAGAAGAAAATGCTGTTTGAAGGAAAAAACTAATTTCAATTTTGTCTTTCAGATGGTTTGTTCGGTTTGTTCTTCAATGGCTGGATGAAAATGAGGATGTATCAATGGAATTTATGCATGGAGCACTGGAGAGAGACAAAAAAGATGGAGTAAGAATATTTTATCTGATGCATTCAGTTAATATGTTGTCTGTATTGTGTCCACTATGAATATTTGTCCATCTGCTCCTTTCAGTTCCAACAGACGTCTGAGCATGCTCTGTTTTCCTGCTCTGTTGTGGACATCTTCACCCAGCTCAACCAAAGCTTTGAAATCATCAAGAAGCTGGAATGTCCTGATCCAAGCGTTATGGCACAGTACAGCCGCCGCTTTTCCAAGGTATTTTGGTGGATTACCACAGTGGAATTAGTACAAGCTAAAATTTGCAGTAGAAGAACTTAGAAGGGGTTATTTAATTGAAGGTCCTTTACACCAGTAGCCTAACAACGACCCATGGGCTGAATGCGGCCCACCTCCCCAGTTGGCATTGGCCCGGACCCCAGAACAATGTCAGAGACGCATGATTTTTCTGTTTTTCTCAGTCTGGCCACGCAATCGAAACCTGCATAGAACGTGACATTTTATGCCATCTTTCTGCAGTCTTCACCCCATCTGAACCCCCCAAATCCTCCCAATACCTGTCAAATAGAACAGAATATAGTGCTCCATTTCTATGTCACAGTTCACCTTTCATGGTCTCACTGATTCTTTTATTCCAATTATGCATGCTGCTTTTTTTTTTCAAACTGCGCACCCTGTTGTGTTTCTTGTTTAGCCAAAGACTGTAGGTCTCAATTTACCTTGGGGCCACAGAAGGCAGGGTCTAGCTAAGGCTGGGCTGGAACTTCAGCGCACAAACACACGCAACTTGTGAATGTCTGAGAGCCAATGCCAGTTTGAATCAGAAAATTAAAAAAATCCAATATTCTCAGACAAATAAGATGAACAAGGGCCCTGGTGTAAACAAGTTGTGTAGAACTTTCTTGGGTACGTCCCTTCCTCGGTAGTAAATTTGTAAGGAACATTTACTTATGAACTATACTCTATTATTAATTGTTTTATGTACAAAATTTACTTATAAAACTTCAATCAAATGAAATCAAATTCCTAAATAAAAAAATCCATGAGTAAATAAATCAATACTAAAGTATTGTTTATTTAATCCTCTACTAATGTTTTCAGATTTAGTCATCCTTATTAACACTGTTCAATTAACACTGTTAAATTATAACTCTTAAACACAAACAAAGACTTAAATTTTAGAGTTCTTCAAACTTAATCAATTGGTTCTTCTGAACACACCTTCTCTTACCTTCTTCTTACTGCTGGACACTTGGCCGCTTCCTCTCGTACAGCTGAGAGGAAGCAAGTGAGACCCTCAGTATGGCTTGAAGATGATTGTCAGAAAGTCTCGACCTGTACTTGGACTTATTGAAGTTCAAGGTGGAGGAGAGCTTTTTGCACAAGTATGTGCTCGCAGCTTTGAATCTGTGTTGAATGTTGCTTTTTAAGTTTGCTCTTTGAAACTTGAATCTGTAAGGGAGAAACAAAATTCACTAAATTGCTCATTCAAACCCTGGTCAATAGGATATTTTAGAGTGGCCAGTCCCCCACTCCCATATTTTCAAGGTTAAATTTTAACTGTGGTTAGTAAAAGAACGGGCGCTATTAATTTGAGATTGGAACAAGTGTTACACATACCGGAAATCAAAGCTCCAAAACTGATGGAAATTAATGTTGGTGACACTGCGTTGACTGCAAGCCGCCCTGATGACAACAAAACAATGCATTGTGGGAAACAGTGTCCTGACAGTTCTTGTAGTTAAATTGATCAATTAAAATCAATAAAAAAACCTATTGATAAAAAATAGGCTACATACATTACAAAATAATAACACAGATCATACTAAGGGGGAGAGGCACATTAAAACTCAGCTGAATGTTGAGGACAACTCCAACATCCTATTCTCTTTCCTTTCCCTCGTTCTTTTCCCCGCCTGCAGCCGCCTGGTCTCACCAACGATCCAGGCAAGGCGCTGGTCCATCTCAAACACAGCTATTGTTACATTTTCCATATGTATTTAAAGTTTGTCTAAGACTATATCTTGTTTTTGCTTTCAGGTATTTAATGTTAAAGCCCCGTTAGCTGTCACACATGTAGGTGTGTGGCATTTATTCTCCGCAATTGACCCATTCTCTGGGGACTCAGTGAGCTGCAGTCACAGCTGCACACGGGAACCGTTTGGTTAGGGTTGAAACGCTGCCCCGTGTAACCAACATCATAAACGTAACCTTTTTCCTGGTCCGTGCGACCCAGAATAAAGTTCAGCACTGGCTTTTTGTATTTAGAAAATTACATGTGAATAGACACTGTCTGAAAAGGAAAGTAAGGAACTGGGGAGTGGGCTGTCAGGTATCCTGCCCTAAACATTTCCCGGCTTCAAGCCCAGGCATTGTCCCGCCCATAAGAGTAATTTACCCCACTGTGACTGGTTGGTTCATCAGCTCTGCACACAACACTGAAGAAGTGTCATTCTTAAAAAACTGGTGGAGCGCACTAACATTAAACTTTCCCATTAAGGTGGGGGCCGCAAATAGCCTGTGGGGCGCAAGTCTGAGACCCTTGCTGTAGATCAATTCTCTATTCTCCAAATCACATAAATCTTCAATCCCTATCAGATCTTTTTTTGGACTTGCTTTTTTCTATGAAGGTTTGAACTTTTAGAGTTTAAACTAGAGAGAAAACTCAAGAAACTCAGCTGTGACGTTCTCTTCAACACCTCTAATGAATATGCTCAGCTGTGCAACATCTGTGATGTTGGTGCTTTCTTCGATGGCAAACGAAAATGCAATAGATGACTGGATTCTTTCATTTGGCTGCCCAAGTCTCCTCAGAGATTTTGTATCTGCAATCTTAACCCTTGTGCTATCCTAGGCATTTTAACATTAGGAGTTGGGTCATCTAGACCCACTAGACAGTGCGCTAAACCTTTTTTCTTCAATGATTTGCGAACCTCACTGGTTTCCATGGATTACATAAAATCTTTCCACCTTTATCCACCTTTATCATGGTAGGGAGAACACGTCAAAGTAAGGGTGGGGTCATCTAAGATAGCACGGGGGTTAATCCTTGATGACCTGCTGGCAAAGGTCTACTGCTTTTTGGGTTCACCATCCAAATATGATTTGGATGTTTGCATCAACTTGTTTGCAATAAGGTAGCTTTCATTCCTCCCTCTCTGGCATCACAGCTGCAGTAAATGCAGAGGGTTATTTTCATTCCAGCTTATTGTTGGTAAATTTAATCTTTTCTTAACTTCACCTGCAAATGGTGGAACTTCTCTTTAGGGTGAGTCTCATAATGGTGCAGAATGTACTAGTCTTTGAGCACTGCGACCTGTTGATGACATACCAAGCACGCGGGTGTAGCATTCAGCTCCATGAAGAAATAAAACTCTGTCCATTTTACTGGCAAGCTCGGACCTCTACTTCAATCTTTTTTTTTTTTGGTAATTAAGGTGTCACTATTGATCATTCTTATAGCAAAGTAACAGTGATGAGGCTTGCGGTAAACCAAACAGCATCTTACCCAGAAGCAGAGCTGTTAGGTTTCACTTTTAGCAAGTGCAGACAAAAGCTGTTTCACCTGTTTTGCTTTTTCTTTGATCCCCTTTGCATTTCGGTTATTTCTTTAAAAAGATCATAACTCACCACAGGAATGGACCAGAAATGTGCTTTTTTTTTAAAACATCATTATAATTTTTTACTCTTTATGAGTACTGGTTTTAAACCATCTTGCGGGCCGGATACAGCCTGCTTGACAGTATGTTTGACATTCCTGCCCTAGACAGTTTGTCGCACGGCCCATGGAGCTGGAGCGATCGCAATCACTATTCCGTCTTCCGGGAGGCAAGCTGGCGGCCAGATATTTTTCTTTTTCTATGAGGGTTTGAACTTTGAAAGTTTAAACTAGAGAGAAAAATGTGAAAATATTCATGTCTGTTTAAAAAAAACTGTACAAAATGTGTAGTGATGAGTTTTATAGCCTTAAAAATCTGAAATCTTACACGGGCCTTCTGAACTTCATAATATTTTTCTTATTTTCAAAACTTTTCTTTTTAAACATAAATATGAATTAAATGCTTATTTTGTTCCAGAAAAAATCAACTTCAAACTTATATAACGTTGAAATATTTTGCCATCAAAAAAAACATATTCTGTCAAAATCATACAAGTTAGAAATAAATTAAAAATTAAGAGAAGAAAACATTCAAATTTTCATACTGTTATGTGATTTTGTGTTAAAAAATCAAACTTGAACATCAAATATCCTAAATGATCTTGCTCTCTCTTAAAATATATCTTGTCAAAATTGTGTAAATTTAAATTAGATGCTGCAACATAACAAACAAAAGCTGGAAATATAAAAATATTTTTTGCCTTCAGCAATAATAAATCAAACCATTCTGTTGTTTTGCTTTCGTGTCAGAGCTAGACGCCTGGCATTGGTTTTTGTCAAGTTAGTTTATGTTAGGTCCTGTGTATGTGAAACATTTCAGAGTGATTTGATTGTTAGAACTCTGTTATTGTGCATACATTGATTAGGTGTTGATAAAACATTAAAAACTAATTAAATAACTTCTAATTTTGTGCAATATTAGCAGTAAAAATTCTCCTTACATAAATTTATAAACAACTGATCTATTGTTTATTTATTAATTTCTCAAGAAGCGCAGCTATTTTACTGCTCGCAGCACTTTCTGCCTTTTCAGTGCAGCTTTATGTTATATAGGCTACTATAACCAAATTAACGATAGACGATAGACAAAAGTAAAATACATACTATGCCAAAAATATAAATACACGTAACAAAAATGATTACAATTTATAAATAATAAAAAATTACATTATTAGCAAACACTGAGTAAACATGACTCCCCATGCACCGTTTCACCTTGCAGCCTGCACCGTAATTGTAAAGGAAACGCTTCAAATACAGCGATTTTGAGGGTAAAAATGATAGAAAAAAGTCATTAATATAACTTGCTTCCACTAGCATTTTAGTGGACACATTTTAATTTCATTATTAGTTACTCATGATGGCGAGGATAGTTTACAAGTGACGCACAGGCTCTCCTGCCTCCCCTTATGGCATGTCCGTGCTGACACGTGCTGTCAGGAACCGAAAACCACAGAACCGATCCCAAACCTGCCCAAAGCAATTTTTACCCGCAAATTTAGAATCACAACCGTCCAATTGGCCAGGAACCCACCCAATATGGCAACACTGGTATTCCCAAGGCAGCTGATGCGCTAAATTATTTGATCTGTAGTTAATATGTTATCAGCGCTGCATATTGCCAGGCCATTAATAACAATGATATAAAATGATCTCTGGGACTGGATATAATGACACGCCAGGCCAGATATAGCCCGCAGACCTTGACTTTGACACGTGTGCTTAAAGTCTATGTTGTAGTTTAAAAGAAGACTAATAATTGTGGCAACGCTTTTTCTGTTGTTTTTTTGTTTGTTTATTTTGTATTATTAAGTTATTTAACATAGTTTAGCTGAAAAAATCCTTGATACATCTGTCAAAAGCATTCAATTATTAGTATTTAATCAAAAAATGATAATAATAATGACCTTTTTTGTTTCGCATCATTTTTACAGACAATTGCCAAAGTTCTTCTGCAGTACAGTGCCATTTTGACCAAGAACTTTCCTTCTCACATTGACAAGGAGAATATTGTAAGTTCTTTTTTTTGTGTTTTGATTCACATTACTTCTTTTTAAAAAGATTATACTTTGAATGTAGTTTCTTTTTTCAATCATATTAACTGTTATTTAGGTAAGTATGCATTGTTAAAACTTGTTTTTTTTAAGCAGCATTCTCATTTCCTTTTATTTTCTTGTTTCCCTCTACAGCCTTGCGTCCTCCTGAACAATGTGCAGCAGTTAAGAATCCAGCTAGAGAAGATGTTTGAGTCGATGGGTGCCAAACAGGTAAACAGGGGGATGGGGGATCTTGTACATGAGAGGGAAAAGATTACAGGATGCATGTTTCACACAAGAGGATATTTTGCATTAAAGCATAGAGCTGCTTTTAAAAAAAAAAAATTAACTTATTTTTTTTACAAAAAATAAAACCTGAGTGTCTTGTATGTCAGGTTGCTATAGAGAAGGCACAGGTAGGTACTCTACAGTCCTAGTAGTATGGTTATTTGAAGTAGTGGTTTTTTATAGTTGCACTGCTGTAGAAGTTGTTTTCTTTCCATAATCAGGTTAGATTTTATCATTGAAATTGCTGTCTTTGCTTAATGTTGTAGAGGTCCAACTGAGGTAGATAATACATATTAATCTATTCTACATCTAGACCCCAACTACCGTATTTTCACGACCATGGGGCACACTGGATTATAGGGCACAGTTTCAGTTATGGGTGCTTTTTCTGTTTTAAACACATACAATAGGCGCACCGGGTTTTAGGGTGCGGGCACGTTAAAACATACTGGTGGTTGCTGAAATGATGCTGTTCTGCATACATGTACCTGCACTTTTGTACTAGTTGGGGGTGTGTCTACTTTCACTACCATGCTTCCTTCCTTCCTCCCTTCTCATGCTGTCCTCTCCTGCGTCCTTTTTACTGAAGTCAAACCACAACACCTTAGGTGCACCACACCATAAGGCGCTCTGTACATTTTAGAGAAAACTTAAGACTTTTAAGTGTTCCCTATGGTCTATGAGCAGGTGCGCCAAGTGTGGATGTGGGTGAGAAAGGGTCTGTAGAAGATGGTGTGTGGAAGGGGGAGAGAAATAAAAGCCAAGTGGAGCCTAACCGCAGTGTCTGTGACGCGGAACCAAGGAGGAACCCAGGTGCAGAAAAGACACACAAACTAACTAACTCAAAAAGGCTTTTAATGCCAAGAGCAAAGCTAGAGATGCGAGTAAACCACAACGCTGCAACAATGACAGAGGGTTCAGAGCAACTTAAGAAGGGCACAAATCAGGAGCACATGAGAACCAGCTGTGAACACCTGAGAGCAGGGAGGGGAGGAGGGACCTCCAGAAGGAGTGCAGCTGAGCAGCAGGAGGCTTTCCTTGACAGAACCCCCGTCCCTAAGTCCGGCTACCAGACGGACCCCGACGAGGCTGATCCGGATGGAGGCGATGGAAACGAGCGATCATCGTGGGGTCCCAGATGTGGCGTTCAGGCACCCACTGGCAATCTGCCGGACTGTAGCCCTCCCAGTCGATCAAATACTGGATGCCACGTCCTACCCCCCCTGGAGGCGAGGATCTCCCGGACAGTGTAGACCGGGCCACCGTCTACCATCCGTGGAGCAGGAGGGGGATTGGGATCCGGCTGCAGGGGAGAGTTCCGAACAGGTTTCAGCTTACTAACGTGGAACACCGGATGCACCTTCATGGAGCGAGGCAGGTCCAGTCTCACTGCCACAGGGTTGATGGTACGAGAGATGGTAAAAGGACCGATGAATCTGGGCTGCATCTTCCTGGAACCACCCTTCAGCGGGATATCCGACGTGGACAGCCACACCTTGTCCCCCACCCTGTAGTCTGGAGCAAAAGACCTTCGCCGGTTAGCCACCATAGCGAGACAGTCCTGGTTCCGTAGGAGCTCCAGCTGGAACCTGCTCCAGGTGCGACGGCATCGTCTCACAAACACTGCTGGCCCTGAGGAGGTCACCAATTGCTCCTGAACAAGGGAGGCTGAAAGCCATAGGCAGCCTGAAAGGGAGAGTACCCAGTAGTGTTGACCAGGGAGTTATGGGCGTACTCAATCCATGGGAGCTGCGAACACCAGGTCTTGGGGTTCTTTCCACACATGGCTCGCAGCGATGTCTCCAGATCCTGATTATACCTCTCTACCTGGCCGTTAGTCTGAGGATGGAAACCAGAACTCAGACTGACCTTGATCCCGAGGAGGTTGCAAAACTCCTTCCAGAAGGCTGCAATGAATTGTGGGCCCCGGTCCGACGTGATGCTCAGAGGAAGGCCATGAAGGCGAAACAAGTGATGTGAAACCAGTGTGGATAGTTCTTTGGCTGAAGGAAGTCTCTGCAGGAGTATGGAATGGGCTAACTTAGAAAAACGGTCAATGATAGTGAGGATAACCGTTTTACCTCGAGAAATTGGTAATCCGGTGATGAAGTCCATAGCAACCTGGGACCAAGGTCTAGACGGCACAGGTAGAGGGTGGAGTAGCCCGGCAGGGGGAGTCCTGGGGGTCTTGACACTAGCACAAACACGACAGGCTGACACAAAAGCACGTATGTCAGAAGACATCAAGGGCCACCAGAAACGCTGGGCAATGAGGAAACCTGTCCTTGTAACCCCTGGATGACAGACCAGTCTGGAAGAGTGCCCCCACTTCAACATCATGGTTCGAAGAGACGATGGCACAAAGAGTCGGCCCTCCGGACAGCCAGCGGGGATAGTGGCAGGATCCGGAATGGAAGCCTGTACCTGTCGCTCCAGTGACCAGCGGGTGGCTCCGAGCACCATGCGGGAGGGGAGCACAGGTGTGTCTTCAGCAGGTCTCTCCTCCTCCTCCAGTTGGTACTGACGGGAGAGTGCGTCCGGTTTGGTATTTTTACTTCCCGGTCGATAGGAGAGGGTGAAATCGAACATGTCAAAGAACAGAGTCCACCTAGCCTGGCGGGGAGTGAGGCGCTTGGCAGACCGGATGTACTCACGATTCTTGTGGTCAGTCCAAAATAGTAACGGCTGCTCAGCTCCCTCCAGCCAGTGGCGCCACTCCTCCAGGGCCACTTTCACAGCTAGAAGTTCTCTGTTCCCTATATCGTAGTTTCTCTCCGCAGGAGTGAGCTTGCGGGAGAAATACGCACAGATACTTTATCGGACGCTCTCTGTGACAACACAGCCCCCACACCAAGCATCCACCTCCACAATGAATTGCTTATAGGGATCAGGCTGAGTCAGTATAGGGGCCGCAGAGAAGCGTCTCTTCAGTTCACTAAAAGCCTTCTCAGCTTCTTCGTTCCAAACAAAACGCACCTTATCAGACGTAATCCTATGAAGGGGTGCAGCAACGGCACTGAAACCTCTGATAAAATGCCTGTAAAAATTGGCGAACCCCAAGAAGCGCTGAAGTTGCTTCTTACCAGAGGGAACCGGCCACTCCAGGACGGCCTGAACCTTAGAGTCGTCCATCTGGACCTGCCCAGGAGACCTACGCCGAGTCCGCGTAGTGTGGAATTCGCATTTTTCGGCCTTGCAGTAGAGGTGGTTCTCTAGGAGGCGCTGGAGGATGGCTCTGACATGCTGCACATGAGAATCTAGGTCAGGAGAAAAAATAAAAATATCGTCCAGATAAACGAACACAAATTTGTTTAGCATGTCCTTTAGAACATCATTGATCAAAGATTGAAATACTGCAGGAGCATTTGTTAGTCCAAAAGGCATAACTAAATATTCAAAGTGTCCACTAGGAGTGTTAAACGCTGTCTTCCACTCATCACCCTCTCTCACCCGGACCAGATGATATGCGTTCCTGAGGTCCAACCTAGAAAACATACGTGCCCCACTCAGCAGGTCAAATGCAGTGTGCAGCAGGGGTAAGGGGTAGGTGTTACGTACGGTGATCTTATTCAAACCCCTGTAGTCAATACAGGGTCGCAGGCCCCCGTCTCGCTTCCCCACAAAGAAAAAACCCGCCCCAGTGAGGAAGAAGGTCGACTAAGCCCTGCCTGTAAACTCTCCCGCAGGTACGAGTCCATAGCCTCTCGTTCAGGCGGTGATAGGGGGTAAATATGCCCCTTAGGTGGTTGGGTCCCCGGCAGAAGATCGATGGCACAGTCATAAGGGCGATGGGGGGGTAGAGATTTGGTGATTGATTTGGTTCCGGTGACGGAACCACCAACGCCGGAAGATCCAGGTAAGTCTCGTCGAGACGAATCTCCTGCTGGGTTGGACATGGTCGCAGCTTAATGTGACGCAGAACCAAGGAGGAACCCAGGTGCAGGAAAGACACACAAACTAAATAACTCGAAAATGCTTTTAATGCCAAGAGCAAAGCTAGAGATGCGAGTAAACCACAACGCTGCGACAATGACAGAGGGTTCAGAGCAACTTAAGAAGGGCACAAATCAGGAGAACATGAGAACCAGCTGTGAACACCTGAGAGCAGGGAGGGGAGGAGGGACCTCCAGGAGGAGTGCAGCTGAGCAGCAGGAGGCTTTCCTTGACAGTGTCACTGTCTACAAAATGAAGCTGTCTACGCCTTTTCTACCTCAAAACCCTTGACAATCTCAGTGAGGGAGGGGTAGCAGAATAGCAATTTGTTCAGTCTTGTTTACAGCATTACTGTCCATTTATTTTGAATTGACAGAATTTGAGTAACAACATGACAGTCACTTTTCTTCACAGCCACCTAACTCGTATGGTGTGGGAATCAACAAGCCCTGTTTGAACTGCAGCTACAAGCTACACGGAGGAAAAATAAAAAATAAGGGCTAAATCAAAAGTAACTCAGATTTCCTCCTGCTGTTCTTTTAAACACACATTGAGTGTTTCTGTGTGAGCTGGTTTTTTCGCTCGCACATATAGGGAGAAGAAAAGCAGAGAGACTGGTGCAAGCCTGTGTTTGTGTGTGTATGTGCTGAAAGCAACAGCGTTTTCGCTAGTGCATATGTAGAAAGAAAGCAAAGAGTCACGACAGCACCCGGTGCAGGCCTGTGTGTGAGTCTTTAGCGCATGTGTAGGATAAGGAGGATGGGAGACGAGCGCGCAAGTGAGTGAGCATTCAGTTTGTGTTACTCGGTTAGGTAGAACAGTAACAAAAAAGGTTTCCTCTAAAAGAACAGAGACTGGATTTTTTATTAACCCATTCTGGAACCTCTGAGGGTCCGAACGGGGCATTAACGTGCCCGCGCCTTAACACCCGGAGCGCCTTTTGCATTTGTCAAAGACGGAAAAATCCCCCATAAACGAATGCCCTATAACCCGATGTGCCCCATGGTCATGAAAATACGGTATTTGGTACCTTCTTCAGGCAGCTGCTTCCGCCTGAAACTTTACCAACAAACCAGCAAAGTTTGCAAGAAAAAAGAAAATTCATGTTCAGAGTTAAAGGGCCAAGTAAACAACTGAGTAGGAGCCTAAAACTTTAAAAAAATAGGAAAGCGTCATTTAACAAACAATACCAGAAGTCTTTGCTGGGAATATGGGTTTAAGGCTGTTCCCACTCAACAAGTCTGCTCTCCATGCTATGCGACTAACTGCTTTCTAATGTTGTGAAGATTCTGCCACTAAAGTTCCAAACTCAATGTATTCATGTTTTTTTTATAATTCAAGAAAAAAAACGTTTTGTCATTTTGTTCTGTCATTTAATTTGGTCACATCGAATTGCCACACCTAAAGGTCAGTACTGTGAAATAATGTCATAGTTTTAAATGGTCCATGGTGATATAAATCCAGAGCTTTTAAAGGGCATATACCATGCTATTTTTAAACCTTTTATAGTAAACAATATCCATGTATTTGATAATATACAGTACATATTAGTTATTTTCCAGAGGTCTTTTTCAACTCGGAAGTAAGACTACTCGATCTCTGAGGAACTAGGAATGGGTACCGTGCCCCGGTATTGAACCAGCCCCGGGGCCACATTCTTCAAGACCGCAGTATCGTTAAGAGCTGACCTGAACGGTTCTGCTACCGGTACTGGAGAAGTTACTTTTTCTTTTTTTTGTGTGTCCCACAAGCGTTATCTTCCATATTTAACTCACCAAGTCAGTCAATTTTCTGTTAATTTAGGATGATATTAATTTCAATATCCTCGTTGAAGCGGAGAGCTCTGTCTGTCTATTTGTGTGCAAGGGGGGCGGGGCTGTTGTTCAGACAGCACGCGCCGCGCGCACACACGAGACAAGGCAGCGCACACACAGTCAGAGGCGATCTCGTAGGGGACACGTGAGCGCCCTAGACTAAGAACACCCGTTTCTGCGTGAAATTAATGAAGTTTACATCAAGCAGCCCCTACCATCCTGTCACCTTGCTGCTACGATGACCTGTTTTGTCATCGTAGCAGCAAGGTTGTTTTGTGTAGAACACGCTGGGGCAGCGTGTTCTACACAAAACAAACAGGTAGAGAGGCGGGGCTTAGATTCACCACTTATGATTCCAGACCCGTGACACACCATCAGCTGCTTCCTAATACTTAATAATAATTAATAACTAATGATAGTTGTCATCCGTAAAATTAATATAATTTATTGGGTTTACTGGATTTAAACAAAAATAAATAAATAGAAAGGAGTCTGTATTGAAGTGAATTTGTTTCCATCATCTCACTCAATCCTAACTCTGGTGTTTGACAGACAGAAAAGTCTATTCAAGGTTGTGGAAAATGGACAAAAGATCAAAGGAAACATCACCCTCATAAAGAATAAAAATAATTAGATAAAAAAATTAAATGAATATCCTGTCTGGAACATTCTCATGTATAAAGTAAAATCTTTTGTTAAAAAACAGTGTTGTTGCATAATGAGGAAATACAACACTTTATGTTCTTAATTTGTTATTTATTTATTTATTTTTCCTCCTCAAAAAGTATCGATAAGAGTACCGTTAAAATACCGGATCGATAAGCAGTATCGATAAGAGCAGTAGTACCGTTAAAACCTTAACGATACCCATCCCTATGAGGAACTGGCTTTTACTTCGAGTGGGTGCCACCCATTTAATGTCGTCACTGTAGTTTGCTTCGGCCATGTGTCTGTGTCTTGCCCACGAAAGCAAACAACATGCAAACTTTGCAAATATGGTTGTGCATATTGTGCATATAAAAGGAAAGTGTTTTTGCCAAACACAGCTAGCTCTGCAGAGAAAGTGGGTGTATGTGGACTGGAACCCCTTCCATCTGAGGCCAGTTGTCAGTAAGCTCGTCAGATGCGGGCAGTCGACACTAATGGCTCCCCCCCTGGGTCAAGACTAGCAGCCACCGCCTCATAAAGATGGGTGGGGATGTCTATTTACGACAGGGGTGGTGAACAAGTTGACACCAAGAGCCAAAGATTTTAACTGTGAGAGTCAAAGAGCCACACCACACATTGACCTGCCAAGACGACACACACAAACATGCAATTAAAGCCATATTATTTTCCACAAAACATTCCTCTCCCTACAACACAACAGCAAGTATTGTACTTGTGTCTATTTCAAGGAAAGTATCCTCAATACGCATTTTTAAATGCAGCTTAGCCAGAGTTAACACAGTGACTACCCTGGAGGTCAGATACCCTCTCCACACACACAGGCACCTCTCTCTCATCTCATACACACACACACACTCTATCTCACTCTTTTCTCTGCCTCTCTCTGACACACACAACTGCTCAGTGACGTGCAGTGGGATTCATGACTGGTAAGGCATGAATCCCACTGAAGACAGATTTGTAATGATAAAAACTGTAGCCTTGTGTTAGCGTCAGGGGGGATGGCTTTCTGATGGTTGAGCACTCCTGATGATTGTACACAGTGTTACCTTTGTCACGCGTGACACCTTTGCTCTGGAACAGGCTAGTAGCCATTTATTCCTTTGATCGGATCAAACTGTAAGTACAGCACAACGTCTGTAAACACTTCCTTATTCAAAACTCAGAGAGAGCACATACAGTAGGACAGCCTCTCTTTTCCTCTCCCGTGCATCCCCTCTCGTTCACCTGCGTCATTCATGAGCATCCAAGGCAACGCCTTCTACCTTCGCTGCGTTGCCTCCATGACAACTGCAGTCACAAAAAAGAAACACAACAAGAAAAGGGGGGGAACAAGCTAAGCTGCTAACAGCTTCTCAGGACTACGTAGCAGCATTTCCGCCTCCCGCGGTCCTCCTTCGGACGCACCGCGGTACGTCAAAATTTCCTCCGGGACTAGTAGCTTTGTCTTCGGACCGGCAGCCGGATTGCCGAAGGTGGAAGTGCAGCTACGCAGATCTGAGAAACTGCAAACCATCATATGAATTTGTGTTTCTAGTGGTGTCCATACAAAATAAGGGCTGATGTAATTCCCATATATTTACATCTAAGATGCTCATGCCATGCCCGCACGGAGATGCCTTGCCCGCACGGAGTTTTAAATTCCCCCACTGCCAATGTTTTTAGCATGTTAGCATAATGATAATCCTTCTTCGCGGTCCTTGCAGCTAAGAAAAAAGCATTGACCGCACGGATTTAAAAAATTATAAGCGAGCAGGCCCTTAATAATAATCACAACAGTAATAAAAGCACATTTAGAAGACATTTGTCTGTCCAAACGGCAAACGCATGGCGAAATCAGCTGGAACTGCTGATGGGGCTCCAGCTGTTCTTGAACAGCAAAATCAGCGCAGAAAAGCACCTAGAATATGTCATGTGATCTCGGTTGGTGGTGTCCACCTGTGTTGACGTCACTGACGCACGACTCACATTTACTGGGGAATATCCGATTTGTCTGCTTACATGGCACACGCAAATGCACGTATCCGATTTGTATACGATTTATTACCACAACTGAATGAGGCCTGAATCCGATTTGAGAAAATCGGAATCTATGCGTTTTTTTCCTGCTAACACGTCCACTGGTCATATCCGATCTGTAACACATTGAAATTGGGTCACTTCAACCATGCAGTGTAAATGGGGCCTTAGTAATTCATATTCACAATAAATAAATTACGTTTCAGATGTGTGTAGCATCAATTTAATTTTAACCTTCAGTAAAAAATGTTTTACTTTTATAACTTTTCTTTTTCTTTTTTTATGTAAAAACTAATGATTGACTTTTTGCATGAAAAACTGATATTTGATAGAATATTAAAATATCCACACAGGCATGCTCAGTCAGGTGTGTTTTCCAAACTACATCTCAGAATTTCTTCCCTTGCTGGAGTGATGGGATGATGATCTGAGTGGGATTTCTCTTGTTTCTAGTAATCCTCTGCAGATCAGGTTTATATTCAGTCGTAGCCACTCTGATCAGCTCCTTTATGTGAGTGTCAGTCAGAACGGACCAATTCCTTGAATTCATGTGTTTCAAAGTAATAAACAAGGACTCGCAGACATATATTAAGAATAAAGTCAACAGCAGCTTGAGAGCGGCTCTTTTACACACAGGTATTTTTCCGTTCTCCAAAACGTAACAGGGCCTTCTTTCAAAAGAGATTTCAGCTCAATCATCTCCAGTTTGCTTGCTGCCTCATCAGTGACAAGTGGGGCTCTCAGGCAGTCAGTCTCTGCATTAGAAGGGTCGATGAGAAAAGTGATCTGCGGCCGTTTCTGCTGCAAGTCCTCAAACCACAAAGTAAAGTTTCCGTCCAGTTGCGCAAGCAGTGTCATGTTCTACGCGTTATTTATTTTGATTGCAGCCTTCTGCTGTGATCTCCGCAAAGAAGGAAAGTGAGATGATTGCCGTTTTGAATGTGCACTTTGAAAAGCTTTAACTTGTTAATAGAAGAGACAATTTGTGTAAGATCTGGAAGAGTTGTTAATTTTCCCCAGTATACGTTTTGTTCTTTTCTGCCATGAACAATTTGCTGCTTCCAAAAGCTCATAATAATAAACACAATGAATTGCCATTCAGTTCAGTAAAAAAGTAAGAATCTTCCCATTCTTCCAGAAACTACCTCTGTTTATCTTTATACTCTGAATTTTGCCATTTTGACCATGAGGTTAACAGTCTGCACGCACATCAAGTGTTTACCTATGTTTTCCGGCATTGGGCGTAACCGGCGCAAATGATTGGCGGTCACGTATGTGTCGGGAGTACCATCAAAACACACACACTGCCAAATTACTTTTATTATTATTTTTTATTAGTAATACCCTCTGATGGATTTGAGGGTGGTTTAAGAGGAAAAAAACTATGAAATGAGTCACAGTATATTGATAATATAATGAGAAGCAAAGAGCCGCAAGCTTATTGACCATATTGCCACCCCTGGTTTACAACCTTCCTGCCTCTTCAGCCGGAGCGCACTGACTCCAGTGCTACCCGGTGTGGCCTTTGCCCTTCAGATGCACTGCCTGTGAAATGTGTTCCACCACTTGAAAAGGGGCGGTCCAGCAAGGCTCAGACCACTTCCTCTTAATAACCTACAAAAGACCCCATTTAGCCATGGTGGTTTTACTGTGCCTGAGTCTGGAGCATGGACTCTTACCTAGGATGCAAAAGCTGAAACTAAAGCCTTAGTTTTTTTTAAAATATGGTTTGTTCTGATACCCAATGGGCTCTTTGCCCATTTTCAGCTGTCCTGCTGGTCCTGAAAAGTGTCATTAGAAGTGTATTAGGAGAGAACTGAATGTTAGCCTTCACAAAGCATTTGAAAGTCATGACAGCAATGAAAAGGAGTTGAACCCAGTCAAATATGGTCTGTGCCAAATTTTTTTGCCAATTTTTGCTTCAAATTTTGGTTTATTCTTTCCAGCTTGTCCTGAAATTGAGGATGGTATACCGTCCGATATTTATATGTGAGACGTATGGCTTTCTCAAATTTCCCCAAGTCAGTTCCCCTTTAAAGTAAGACAGGTTGTCCGATCTGATCCATTTAGGGAACCTGTGCTGTGGAATACAATAATTGATTAGACACTTAATAACGCTGGCACTGTGTTCCTGCTTTGCTCATATACCCGGTACTGTTGGCCGATTTGGTTCAGACAGGTACCAGATTGCACTGCGCTGCTAAAAACGCGCTGCCAAAATCGCGCTGCTGCCAGATGTTTGCTGTGCACCCGTTGCTCAAATTGCACCACTGGATTACCTCTGTACCATTCACTTAACAAACTGGCCACCTCAATTGTGCGAATAATGTTTAGTATTACAGGTTAGCTGTAACCAGGTTAGCCGTAACCTAAGTATTACAGGTTACGGCTAACCTGTAATACTAAACTTAACACTTCCTCTGGATCTGTCTGGCCATGAAAAAAGTTCAACAATATGCACATATTTGGAAAATTACGTGCGAATAGTCACTTTCTTTCTGGGATTTTAATTTATTTGCTGTGCAAGGTAATTCAACATTTTTACTGTCAGTTGGTGTTGTTTGTGCCCCCCCCCCTCCCCTTTGTGTTAAGCTCTTTACTCATGCAAGACGCAGCTTACAGAAAGGGGGGATCGAGGGCGGAGCTTCTCAGCTCAGCACCGTCGGCATTTGGTAACAGAGGCTTCTTATAAAAATGAAATATGGCTTTTTAAGACATTTAGGTTGTTGGGTTTTGGTAAAAAAAAACTTTTTACATTTTACGTTTTTATTTTGAATAATTTTCATATGGGGACGTTAATGGTGTAAAAAAGAAAATATGGTGCAAACAGGAGGTTGACCAACAAATGTTAACTGCTTGTTCCATAGTGATTAAACAAAATTGTTTGAGGTTAGGGGGGGATGATGAGAAAGTGGAGGGAGGGTGTTCGTGAATTTCATTAAGAATGACTTGCCTGTTAATGTAGTAGTTTTCTAAAACTAAAGAAAAAAAACAAAGAAAACTGGTGTGACAGTCACACAACAGCATTTAAGACACGCGCCGATCAAAAATAGTGTTTTGGGTTTTTTAACATGTTCTTTTAGCATTTTTCCTGTGATGGAGGACATAAAGAAAAATAAGCTTGAAATTGCATTTTGAGTAATTCTTTATTCAAATCATTGTGAATCAACAAAAAAAATGCAGCTGGAAAAAACTTGTTACAGTACATACAAACCACTATTGGTGGGTCACACGCTTCTTGCTTGAATCCATTCCAATGTATCCACTTGTAGAGAACTAGATCCATGTGCATCTTTGTTTCCTCGTCTGAGCTGGTATCTGGCTCAAAACTGTACAGCTGGATAGCTCCAATATTGCTCTCCAATTTTGTTGCAGTGGTGATGTTAGTTTGGGGTTTGTGAGGGGCTGTAAGATAGCGGGAGATCATGTAAAAATGTTGATGGGTTCTAACCATAGGCTTACTCTGTGCCTGTAGTCCTGCCCACAAATCAGAGGTGAACTTCTAATAAACTACTGCTGCTCTGTATAAACTATATCCAAGAAAAACAACACATTTTTTTGGTTTTGGCTAAATAAAAATGGAATAATCATAATTAAAAGACCACTGGTAACTCTTTGGAAAAAGACCAAAAGACGATCGGAGTGGTTCTTTAAAACATATAGCAAACTTATCATACATTTTAAAATAACTGTTCTTTTAAATAAATATTTTTTTTATTTTTTAAATATTTACTGTATCCTAAAGTTTTCTTCATGTATATAAAAGGGCAAAAGTTCTAGTAAAGTTAGACAAGTCAGTTTCTTTTTCTATGAATGTCAACAACTTAGTTATGTTGTTAAACAAGTTACTTAACTTTTAAATGTTTAACTTAAAAAAAAAACTCTTGCACAAATAAGATTTTAATGCCCATGTAAAAGTTAAATATAAATACTTATTTTGTAAAGACTGTTTTGATTTTGTTAAGTTTGAAATCGCTATGTTAGCATCCCAAGCTAGTTCTCTGCACATGGAAACATATTATGTTCCACATGTCTGCATAAACCTAGGTAATCACCTTTCTGTGTGGCATGATTTTATCCTTTCAAAATTAAACACCTTTTCTTTACATGAGTGAAAAGAGACTTTAAGAAATCTTGCTTTTTTTTTTGGCTACAACTTCTAGCTTGAAGAAAATGATGAGGAGGAGGAGGAGGAGGAAATAAGGGAGGAAGGGGAGAAAGTAGAAGATGAGGTTTGTTGCAGTTTGAAGTGTTTCCTAAGTCATCCCGGTTTCCAAGCGCTGCTTGTTCCCAACAGCATCCCAGTGTTTTATCAGTCTTCTTCCAACACAACACCCTTCAGTTGCATTGCCGTTACTTTGCGCTGTATTTTTAATGTCACCCGTGGGAGTTTCCTTTTCTTCTGCCCTTTAAAAACTATCCTTTCTTCCCTCCTTTGTGTTGCCAATGTTTAAATGTCTTTATATTCACTTGTATATATTTTTTTCATTTCTGTTTTCTTTTTAAGACAATCAAGGACAAGGTGGGAGTCAATGTTCTATTTAAATACAAAGAAGGCATTTGTAATTATTTAATTTAACTTTTTCCCCCCAAAGATTATAATGTTAGAACTTCTATTTTTTTCCGTTTTTTCACGTTCTTTCTCTTTTTGTTTTAAACTCTTTCTTATCACAAAAAGATGGATTCACCAGTGGAAAAGGTAGGGTCTATCTGTATGCACTGCTATGACACTTTGCAACTTTACCTAATGCCTGTAGCATGATCATATAGAGACCAAATTTTAGGAATTGAAATGAAATTTCAAACTCCATCTTTGTTGTTCTCCTCTGCCACTCTCTAATTTTCTGCGGCCACAGAATGAGAAAGCATTCGAAGACAAAAAGGTTAGTGTAGGTGCAGTTCACTGGCACTTCTAACAGGAAACAAAACAAAAAACTTTGCAAACAGCAAATGACACAGTTTAACCAAATGTTTCCTTTCAGACTTTTCTCCTGCAGGAATTGTTTTTTTTATTTAGATGATGCTTTTTGCTTCTCAGACTTGGACCCTTTAAGACACGCACCTACATCAATATTTGTTGTTGAATGTTAAATAAAACCTGAGTTTTCTAAAAGATGAAAGAGATCCTACCCGTAAAGATGGATAAAGGGTATTTTTTTCTTATTTAAAATGAGGAAAGGACAGATATGTGTTTTTATTAAGTAAATATTCTTTCTACAACACATTCAAAACTACGGAAGCCAGGAACGGCCTACGGTCTTTCTCTTGCCCATTTTCTCGTGGTAACAACATCTACAATCTTTTTATCACGAGAAAACACATTTTTTCTTGTGAATTCAAACCAAGCCCTGTGTGACACGCAGTCCTTCAAGCCTCTCTTGGATTATTCTGTAACATTCTGGTCCTTTCATGTGTTTACTGATAAAATTGACAACAACCACAGGATCACTAAACTGCAAACCGCACAAATGTAGCCAGGCTCCTCAACTGACAATGACTGATTTGGAATGCTTAAATCCTGATTTTAAATGCTTAAAACTTATTTTAAAAGTAGTCAATTACAAATTGATCAGTATTTCTGGTCTTCAACATTTTCTCCTTACATTGTAGAAAAACATAATATATTCTAAGGTATCTTGTTATCACAACATAACGAAATTTGTTTTCTAGTGATAACGTCTTCTATTGTCTAGTTATCATGAAAAAAATAACATGTTTTCTTTTAACAATGTCATGGTAGATAGATGTCATTGTCATTAGAACACGGCAGTGACGTGCGGTGAGGTTAATGGCTGGTGAGGCACTGACGTCATCAGTCAGATTTACAAACATATGAACCATACTGAGTAACTTATTCACCATTTGATTGACAACAGTTAACGTGTTTTGTTTAAAATATCATTTCAACATGTTTTTTTTCATATACAAACTGCAGCATAGAAAAAATCACAAACGTTATTATCGTCTTACCTTTACTTGTAAATAAAGTCCATACGCCGCTCCTTCTGAAGAAAATGACTTGCCGCTTGCTATCACTTCTTCTAGTATTTTTTAGCGTCATAATCTCAGGGCTCACTGGCGCCCCCTAACATGAGGCACGAGAACTTCTGGCCTCACCCAGCAGCTTTTTCGCCGGCGTTTAGCGCTCAGCACAAGAAACACGTCCCTCACATACAGTTATTTATAAAAACAAACACTGTACATCATATACATCTGCTAAATTATGCAAACTCAGCTCATATAGTACGAGTGATTGAACTGATATACAGAGAGACAGCAGTACCGTCTGACTACATAGGTATTGCGCAATCCAAGGTGAGGCTCAGCGGGCTGGTGCCTCATCGCACGTCAAATGCGGAAATTCAGCGATTTTGAAAAGAAAAAACACCCAAAAATGGTACAGTTAAATGGAAAATGACTGCAAAGCACAAATTACTGATTGAATATAATAAGTGAATTTATTTTTTCTCTTTTCTTCCCATAATGACAGGTGAGGCACAGCCTCACCTGCCTCTCCTGACTGCACGTCACTGGAACACGGGCATGAAAAAAAACAAGAAAGACCGATATTGGCTTCCGTACTAAACAGAAGAAACGGCAATGATTAAAACTAATAAAGTTGAATTAGACCGCTTTTTTACCATTTCAATCCCAGGCATATATTGTCATTAAATTAATTATGCACAGTAAACCATAATTATATGTTTTTTCAGTCTTCACCATGTTTGACCTGCTGTACACAGTTATGATTCCTCACTTGATAACTCTTATTCTTTCAAATATAAAATGCTTAAATCCTTTAATAACGGCCTCTGTTGTCTCTTTTTTAACTTGCATCAATTGACCAAAAAATGAAATGAAAAATCAATTCTCCATCATGTTTTTAATTTCCTACTTCAACACTGCACATTCTGTGACATCATTAATGGGATAATGCAGAGAGGGGATTCTGTTTTCATTTTCACATCCACCGCGCAAAAAGTGTGGCATAATTCATTTCCAGTCAGCAGTTTCAGGGGAGAGCTGGGGTGATTACATCACTGCTCACTCGGTATGGCTGGCTGATCCACGCAAGCGCAGCATGTGCAGATTAGAGGTAAGATCAGGCCTAAAAAATCCAGCACAACCCGACCCAGGCCCTGAGGGCATTAAAGCCCAACCCAGCCCGACCAATTAACTTGATTTGGAGGCCCGAGCTCGAAGCAAACCTGAAATTTCAATTTATCCCATAGTATTATTGGCAGAAAAAAACGCAATCTACATATTTTAATGATCATGATAAATGCATTTGCACAATGGAATAACGCTGGAACAGAATAAGAGACCAGACAAAGAGAGTGAAAGAGAGATCTTGATGCGCACTCGCTTAATTACGCAGAGAATTAGTGCAGCCCAGCGTCTGCGCTTCCTGTTTAGTAGTAGTTATATAGCAATTACCTTACAGCGCCTTCTTTGTTTTAACCTAATTATTTATTTATAACAAGTATTCCTTAGTTTAGTATCCACACATCGTTTTGGTATACATTTTTATAAGCATATATTTATAAAAAAGTCAGCGAGAGGGAAGCCCGGAACCAACCCAACCCGAACGTAATGATTGTCATTTTAGTCCCAGACCCGATCCGAATTTCGGGCCAGGTCGGGTTCTGACTCGGGCTCGGGCTTAAGATCTTACCTCTAGTGCAGATCACCCGGACTTGTGGCTTCGTGTTTGCGGGCAGGGAAAGGTGCTTTGTTACAACGTGCGCTCCGGAGGAGGTTTCGGACCGCAGTCCATCCACCTGCTCTGCGTGAAGCTACTGTTGCCAAACTTTCTGTACTGACTGATCATTACTGTATTGTACTAATACAACAAAGATTTCATCAGAAAATTACTTTTTTTTTATGAATAATTGGTCAAAACTGCTCATTAGCTCTCAAAATACAATTGATACAGTCCTCAAACTTTCAGATATGACTTATCTTTTAACTCAACTTTTATCTTTTCAAAAATTATTAAAATATAAACAGTGAATTTATGTGATAATCTTTGTTGTAGTAGGACAGTGAGGTCATGATTAGTCAGTACAGAAGATTAGGTGAAAATAGATTAATTATCTTAAGAGCTATATAGCTCCTTTATTATGATTCATATCTCTAATTAAATTTTTAAAAATATATAAAAATATATTTATATATAAACGAGCAGCCCTTAAAAATAAACCTTCCTCAAATGCTCTAGCATAGATTTCGCCATGCTATACTTTTGCCGTTTGCCGGTAGGGCCAACAGCACATAGTGAGAATTGACGTCATCGCCCCAGTTATATTGTGAAAATGAAAAAGGATTTCTGTTATTCCAAATTAATTGTCAAACTAGATATGTCTAATTGAATTTTGCCACAAATTTACTGGAGAACTTTGTGAAAATGAAATGTCAAATATAATTTAGTATTATTTTTATTTAGTGACAGAATGAGAAGTGTTAAAGAAGAAAAAAGGAAAAGCCGTTTGGCTGAATGATTTTTCATTTTATTTTTGAGCCAACAAACGCAGCTTCACTGTGAAAAGGAAAAGCCTTTCCGATATCGACTTTTATTTTTTAATTATAAGACACAGATAATTACTCAGACCCTGCAGTAAATGCTGTGAAGTTAACAATATGAGTGTTTTTTCTTGTTGTATTTGTGTGTGTCAGATGGACACAGAAGCCAGTGACCTTTTGTATGACTTGCAAGTTAGGCTGAACACTGTGCTGGACGACCTCAGCAGGACATTTGGCAACAGGTATTTTCATGTGTATATATTTAACTTATTTATGCACAATTATTTCCATCATGTTTTTGATCTGATTTAATAAATTCTTTGCTTTAGTTTCCAAAGCTGTATCAATGACTGCATGAGACAGATGGCGTCCTTGTTGTATCAGATCAAAGGGCCACTCAACGGCAACACCAAAAACCAGGTGGATGCCGACTCAGACAACATGCTGCGACCGCTTATGGATTTTCTGGATGGAAAGTATGCGGCTTTAGTATGACTTATAATAAAGCTTGGCTTTAAATTTACTTTTTGTGCCATGTAATTTATCATTGCATCATACAGTTTTCTCTCTAGATTCCTGTATTTTGGTTGGAGACTTTTGTACATTCGCTTGTTTTTGCAGATTAACTCTGTTTGCCACTGTCTGTGAAAAGACTGTATTGAAGCGAGTTCTTAAAGAGCTATGGCGGATAGTAATGACCAGTCTGGAGAAGACGATTGTCCTGCCACAGGGAAATGACACCTTCGTAAGTTTGGTTTATACCCCTCCTTGTATACAGCTGGGAAAATAAGTATTGAACACGTCAACATTTCTCTCAAAACACATATTTCTAATCGAGCTATTGAAACGAAATTTTCACCAGATGTCGGCATCAACCCAAGTAATGCACACATAGAAAGAAATCCAAACATTTATGTCCATAAATGAAGTTATATGTAATAAAGTGAAATGGCACAGGGAATAAGTATTGAACACGCTTACTGAAATTTATTTAATACTTAGTGCAAAAACCTTTGTTGGTGATTACAGCCTCAAGACGCCTCCTGTAAGAGAAACCAGTCGAATACAATACATTGCTCAGGTGTGATTTTGGTCCATTCATCCACACAAACTGCCTTCAAATCTTCAAGGTTCTGAGGGTCTCTTCTGTGAACCCGGATCTTCAGTTCTTTCCAAAGATTTTCAATTGGATTCAAGTCTGGTGATTGACTGGGCCATTCTAGCAGCTTTATTTTCTTTTTCTTCAACCAGTTGAGTGTACCTTGGCTGTGTGCTTGGGATCGAGCTTCAACATGCTTCTTCTTCAAAAATGGAGTCTTGAGTGGTGTGCGTGCATGGAGGCCATGGCGGTTGAGTGCATTACTTATTGTTTTCTTTGAAACAATGGTACCTGCTGATTCCAGGTCTTTCTGAAGCTCTCCACGAGTGGTCCTGGGCTGTTGGAGAACCCTTCTGATGATTGTTCTGACTCCTCTGTCTGAAATCTTGCGAGGAGCACCTGGCCGTGGCAGGTTTATGGTAATGCCGTGTTCTTTCCACTTCCAGATGATGGCCCCAATGGTACTCACTGGAACTTTCAGAAGTTTAGAAATGCGCCTGTAACCAATGCCTTCAGTGTATTTTGCAACAATAAGGTTGCGTAGGTCTTTGGACAGCTCTTTGCTTTTACCCATCATGCAATGCTTCTTGTCTAACACCTTGCTGGTGAGAAACCTTTTTAAAGGCATCAATCAGGACTATACCAGCTGATATTACTTTGCACTAATGAGGGGGCAGGTTAACCTTCTGAATACTGACAAACTCCAGCTGCTTTCTTGGCTTGCCAGACCTTTTTACCCCTCCTTTTCTTCATGTGTTCAATACTTATTCCCTGTGCCATTTATCTTTATTACACATAACTTCATTTATGGACATAAATGTTTGGATTTCTTTCTATGTGTGCATTACTTAGGTTGATGCCGACATCTGGTGAAAATTCATGTCAATAGAGAAATGTTGACGTGTTCAATACTTATTTTCCCCGCTGTATATGATTCTGAAAAAAAGTCTGAAATAAATATATTTGTAATTTTTCAGGGAGCACAGATACTGTCTGCTGCTAAAGACCTGGGACAGCTCTCCAAACTAAAGGTAACTTCTCTGTGTGTTATTTCATTTCAAATAAATTCAAATTCAACTTTATTTCTATAGCGCTTTTCCTACTACATAGCATCTCAAAGTGCTTCCCAGAGAAAGAATAAAAAAAACAAGATAAAAAATATATAATAGTTAAAATAATAAACATAATAAAAATAAATGCAAATAATAATAAAATAAATGAATTAATAAAAACACACATAAACCCAACACATACACATCCCTCCATTAAAATCAAAACAAATAAAATTAGCTGTTAAAATTTTATGAAATCAAATAAAAACACATAGACAAGTAAAAACTATGTAAAAGCTTTACTAAAAAGATTTGTCTTAAGTTTTTTTTTAAAAACCTCCACAGTAGCTGAAGCCCTCACGGCCTCAGGCAGGCTGTTCCACAGGCGAGGCCCACAGTGCTGAAAAGAGGCCTCGCCGTGGGTTTTAGTTCTGACCTTTGGGACCACCAGCAATCCTGCACCTGGGGGGGGGGGGGTCTGGGAGGATCGTAGACTAAAAGTAAATCCGATAAAAATGAAGGTCCTGTTCCATGTAGACTGTTATAAACTAATAAAAGAACCTTAAAATCTTTAAAAAACAAACAAACCATGTTTAAGGTTTCTGCACAACATAGAACAAATATGTGATGGGTGAAAGAGTAAAACATACAAAGTAACTTGTTTCTCTTCCTAACTCTGCTGTTCATCAGGATCACATGGCAGGCGAGGCTAAAAATCTGACACCCAGGCAATGTGCTGTCATGGACGTGGCCTTAGACACTATCAAGGTGAGCTTACATTGCTGCACATTATGCATCTCACCCATAAAACTTGGTGGGAGCATTTATACCCTTTATATTTCCGTGTTCCAAGTCATTTTGCTATCGAAGATTTAAAAATATACATATATAGAACAATTAAAAAATTAGAGCTCCAAGTAGCATTTAGCAGGCCAAAGCACGTGCGGTCGCGTGGCACGGGCGACCGCCCCACGAGCCAGTAGGTGGGGGGTGGGGGGGGGCTGTAATCTGTTTCCTTTAACGACAAAGATCTTTGCATATAGCATGATAAATATTCTTTAACTGAAGCCTCGTTTAGACCTCCTCATTTTCTCATCCAGACAAAGGCATTTTCAGAATGAGAAACTGTCAAATAAGCAATGATGAGAATTACTAACACTGTACCTAAAGATGAGAAAAATAGAACTGATCTAATTTCCACTATAATGTCTAAATAAGTGTCAGCTATATCTGATAACTTGGCCAATTAGCTGGACCAGGATATTGCAAAGTGCAGGTGGTTTCGGATCCAGTGTGATGAGTCTGTGGAAAGCAGCAGTACAGTGCAGCTGTTGGTTTTTATTAACATGATGTTTGAAGATTTCTCAACAAGAGAAGAACTCTTGACACAACTGCCCTAACAAAACTACAAGAGGAGTAAAAATGTATAACACGGTGAAGGAGTTTTTGTGCAGAAAAACGTACCATTAGAAAAGCTGGTAGCAGTGACTGCAGACGGGGCTCCTGCTATGATCAATAAACAAATAGGTCTCATTACTCACTGTAAAGCTGACCCAGACTTTCCAAAATGTCTGCATTACCGCTGTGTCATTCACCAGTAGGCCTTATGTGCAAAAGTGACTCACAACCTCAGCTGCAAAGCAAAACAGCACAGGATTTTCTAGGTGCTATTGGAGGAGAAGTCTGCTGAATATGGTGAATATGAATATGGTGAATATGAATATGGTGAATACGAACTTGAATTTTGACTGACATTACTGGAAAACTAAACCACTTGAACTGCGAGCTGCAATTCAATGGCAAAACTATATTTTTTTATGGAACAGCCTGCCGGAGCCAGTGTTTCTTGGGAGGATTTCTTCTGCCAGGGCTTGCTGGCTTTGTCGCTGGTTGTTGCTGCAGTTGTCGCCCTTGCCGGGGCAGCTGGAGTTTAACTTTGCAGCCTCACGGCTGTGAAGTGGACCCCGTTGCTGTCCCAGTCTGTGTTGTCGCTGTGGCGATGTTACTATGGCCAGGCTGGCTCCTGGTATGAAGAGATTCCCAAATACCACTTCCTAACCGCAGAGCCAAGCATATATTTAGGTCAAAAATGTGATGAACAGCTTCATGTGATCTAGTGATGTAAGTTTTTGACCTAATTAAACCTAGACATACCACCCTGTTACTAATCCAGTTGATATGCTTCTCCATCTGTGTCTAAGTGATATAAAAGCATTGTTTTTATATTTAAAGCTCTAAGTAACCAAACAGTTGTCTATACAAAAGAGCTTTTACAATTGTGCACTTTTAGCAGGACTCTGAGTACATGTGATCAATATATGGTGGAGGTTCAGAGACCTTGTTTAAAACTGAAGGTGACAGAGACTTTGGAGAAGTGGCTTCATTGTTCTGGAGTTCTTTGTTTCATCCACAGAAGAGTTGAATTGGTGATTGATTTTGAAAAGCTGCTGAAAAAAATGTATTTCTAAAATTGCAATTTCTAACTTGGGTTTAAATTTTGTGTTCCATTTTTTGTGCTTTTATTGGGAGGATTTGTTATTTGTTTGGTGTTTAAAGGTGCTACATATATACACATCATTTTTTAGAGACATTTGTTATCAGTTTTGCTGTTTGTTGGTTTTGTAGTTTAATTTCGTTGGATGTATAGAAAAGGAAAAGAAGTTCCAGCATTGATTTAAAAAAAAAGGATATAAGATATATATTATCCTATGTTACATCGGTAGGAGTTTAGTGAGGTTGAGTTTTGTTTTGGGAGAATATTCTTATGATTTGTTTGTAAAGAAAAATAAAAAAGAAGAAAGATAAAGTGTTGAGTTAATTGCATTTTGGATAAATGAAAATAGAAAGCAGTGATTAGTACTAAAGATGGATAAAAGACATACAAAACAATGAATAAGCAGTGTTTTCATTGCTAAACTAGCTTTTTGTGGCTGAAGTCCTCTCATCCTTCTTTGGCAGTCTTGGCTAATTAACATATGACAAGACACGGCTGCTGGAGAGGAGGGGTGAGATCTCACCCCTGCAGCTTAAAGAGGTTGTTTTATGTAAGATGAAAAAAAAAATCTTAGAGTTGACCAGTTCATTTTAACATTGTGAAAATATTCAGAGGCCATTTGGACATGTACAGGTATATGTCTGTGAATTTGGGTGCCAATAGTTGTAAAATAAGTTATGATAAAAAATATTTTTTCGAGTCTAGACAGATTCAACAGGTTTTGGGATGAATAAAGATTTTTTTAAATTCATCTGTTCCACCTACAAGTCAGAAAAAAATATGGATGGTAGCGGGATACAGATCCCTACCTTTTTCTAAATTTTTGTGTTGATATTTGAATGATAAGTTATGAAAAAAAAGGTGTTTGTAGTTTTGCCTAAAAAAGACGTTTTCTGACCTTTTTGGATGTAAAGTTATCTCTCAGTTCACCTGTAACTTTTTAAATTCTGAAAATATTTAGGAAGCAGTAGCACATAAATACCTATTAATGTGGAAAATTTGGTGCTGATAACCTAAACAGAAGTTATGATAAAAATATTTGTTTGAGTCAAAATGTCTAAAAATTGCTTTCAGCGTACAAGGTGATTAAGGTGGTTAAATGTTTTTCGTAGACCCTACAGTGCTGCTTATCAAACGTGGAGCTTTGTAAGACGTATCTAACTCTGAAATCTCAGCTTCCTGAGACAAACGGCTGATGTGCTATGGACCTATATTACATAACTGCAACACAATCGACCACTTCCTGTTTGGTGGTGGCTTACGAAGGCACCGTCAGATGTACAGCCATGAAACTGCAGATTATGAGGGAAGACCCTTCTGAGTATCTCCAATTTTAATATAATGCACGTCGGACGAAGCGCAAAGAAAAGATAGGGCAGAATGCGACAAACACTGTGTTTTTTAATAACTAGGTGGCGCTATGGAGCCAATCCAAAATTGTCGTATCCATGGGTTCAGAATGGAAGTTTCATCAAATATATTTAATTTAAGTGAGATCGGACAAGGATTGTGCATGTGAGAGCAACTTTTGTGTGCATGGCGAGATGCCCAACTTTGCCGCTCTGTCACGACCACACCCCTGCGTTGAAAGTTATGTTTTTTTGTCAGTGTAAACTTCAACGGCTTTTCAACTGGTTGGACTTCATTTTGAGGTGTGTCGGCTCATCCTACTTGGAGCAGTGATGCTCCAAGTCAAACATGTCATTTTCTGTTGCCAACAGGTGGCGCTACACCTGTTCCAGACTATTTCACTGCAAATGTGTTCAGAACCAGACTACAATCATGCATATCAATTTTGGGTCATATGAGATTATGCATGGCTGAGAAATGCCCGTTTTTCTTTTCATGCCGTGTTTTCAAAATGACCTCGAATTTTTACCCGCCACCACGGTCACAAACATCCGTAAAAACTTAAAAGGCTTCGCAATTTAACATCGGACATGGGTCTAGTTTACAAAACCAAAGTTTGGAGTCATTACTGATAAATCTCTAGGAGGAGTTCGTTCTAGAACGAAGCCTGCAAATGACCAAAATAGGGCAAAAATGACATATTGACATCAATATATCAGACTTCCTGTGCGACTGTGTTAGAAGAAATTTTGTACATAAGTTATCCCATATTTACTCTATACTTTCTAGCTGTAGAAGTATATTACTTTTATAAGGGAAATGCCCGGCGGAAGCGGGACAAATCTTTTGTCTGCATTGATCCGGGAACCAGGAGTCCCCTTCTAACCTTTGACCTACCAGGATGACCCTGAGGTCAGGAAAGCTGATCTTTTATCTGCAGAAGTCAGCCCTGATCTCCTGGGGTTAACTAAGGAATTTACTAAGAATGGACATCCCTCTGTGTTCTCATCATTGTGTGTTGTGTGTATGTGTTACCACCATCTGTTTGTTAAAATAGGTCTCATATTCTGTATGTTAGTTAATGCCCAGATTGTAATAAAAGGGGGAGCAAACCTTTGCAGAACTAAGAACAAACTCTAGAGTTTGCTCTCCACGTGAAATGAATTCATCTGAGTCCGTGTCTTTTCTTCTGGCATAAATAGTTAAGAAATGTTGGTTTAGTTTTAGATCCAACAGAGTGACAGGTGGGGCCTCACAGACTTTTTGTAGGTTTCCATCTGACGAACATGCCCTGTTAAAATCAAGCTTGTACGTTAAAGCATATGCGGGGGCTCGGGACAACACTCATTGTAGGTGGCGCTATGGAGCCGTTTTTGTGCGCCCATGCCAATCTCCTATAAAATACAAAATGTTTCGCGACTCCTGATGTGTGTGCCAAATTTGGTGAGTTTTGGGGTATGTTAAAGGCCTCAAAAAGGCCACTCTTTCGGTAGAATAATAATAACAATAATTAAAGCTACAAGTAGCATTTAGCGAGCCCGAGCACGTGCGGCCGCCTGGCACGGGCGACCTCCCCACGAGCAACACCCTGCTCGAGCCGTGTGGCGTCGTTCTTCCTTCTGCATTCTGGAGCTGCAAGCTACATTTAACATGACAGCAGCCTGTCGGCGGGGGGTGGGGGTGGGGGCTGTGATCTGTTTCCTTTAAGGACAAAGACTTTTGCATATATTATGATAAAAAATTCAAACGAAGCCTCGTTTAGACCTGCTCGTTTAGACCTGCTCAGTTTTAATGTCATGCACCTCGGACAAATCACAGAGAAAAGACAGGGCAGAACATGCCCCATGCAATAACTAAGTGGCACTATATAGCTTGTCCAATATTGTCATATCCATGGGTTCAGAATGGAAGTTTCATCAAATCCATTTAATTTCATTGAGATTGGACAAGGATTCTGCATGTGAGAGCAACTTTTGTGTGTATGGTGAGACGTCCAACTTTGCCGCTCTGTCACGACCACCCCCCCCGCATCGAAAGTTATGTTTTTTTGTCGGAGTAAACTTCAATGGCTTTTCAACAGGTGGAGGTTATTTTGAGGTGCGTCGGCTCATCCTACTTGGAGCATTGATGCTCCAAGTCAAACATATCATTTCCTGTTGCCAGCAGGTGGCGCTACACCTGTTCCAGATTTTTCCACTGCAGACGAGTGCATGCATATCAATTTTGGATCAGATTAGATTATGCATGGCTGAGTAATGGCGATTCTTCTTTTCATGGCGTGTTTTCGAAACGACCTCAAATTTTGACGCGCCGCCACGGTCACAAACAACCGTAAAAACTTAAAAGCTTTGCAATTTAAAATCGGACATGGGTGTAGTTTACAACACCAAAGTTTGGAGTCATTATTGACAAATCTCTAGGAGGAATTCGTTCTAGAACGAGGCCTGCAAATGACCAAAATACAGCAAAAATGACATATTGACATCAATATAGCAGACTTTTCTGTGCGACTGATGGCTTGGTACCAAAAACTTTTTTGTAGGTTTTCATCTGATGAACATGTCCTGTTAAAATCAAGCTTGTATGTTAAAGAACATGGTGGGGCTCGCGAAAACAAACATTGTAGGTGATGCTATTGAGCCGTTTTGGTGCACCCATGTGAGTGCTGTAAATCTAAGTTGGAGATATGTAAGAGGCATCTCATTCTGAAATTTCTGCCTCGTGAGACACACAGCTGATTTTTTAATTTATCCGACTGCAACGCAATCAACCACTTCCTGTTTGGCGGTGGCTTGTGCAGGCACCTTCAGGTGTACACCCATGAAACTTTAAACGATGAGAGAATACCCTTATGAGTATCTCCTGTTTAAATTTTATGACCGTCGGACAAAGCACAGAGAAAAGATAGGTCAGAATGTGACATAAAATGTATTTGTCAATATCTAGGTGGCGCTATGGAGCTCGTTCAAAATTGTCATATCCATGGGTTCAGAATGGACGCCTCATCAGGTCCATTGAATTTCAGTGAGATCAGACAAGGAATGTGTATGTGAGAGCAACTTTTGTGTGCATGGCGAGACGCCCAACTTCGCCGCTCAGTCACGACCACACAATTCCTTTCTTTCCCATTCCTTCGTGTGGAGAAAACTTTGTCGATCGAATTCAGAGACCAGCTGATCAATTCCATATTGAGAGTGGAAAAAGCAGTACTTGCAGAAGGATGAAAAATGCAAACTCTGGGACAGACTTGGGAAAGGGCTGACATAGAAGGAGCGAGAGGAAAAAGCGCCTGTCCTCCCTCGGCAAGAGTCAGCGCAAAAAAAAGGCCCATGAAAAACGAATCCATATTTATGATAGTATTACCTTATGCACACTAAAGTGCAATTGTTTTTTTCATTAAATATAAGTTATTTTAGTGTGTTCATTTTCTACCTGGAAGTAAAACGACTCGATCTCTGAGGCGCACCAGCTTTTGCTCCTTGTAGGTGCTGCCCAGTTCATGATGTCAACCTAGAGCTGGCCTCAGTAGTCTGCGTTTCACCCACAAAAACAATATCTAAATAAAACATGCACATAAAACAATATCTAAACTTTTGGGTTGTTGGAGCTTTGGGATTGTTTATTGTGAGGAATTAAAATTAGAATAGAACAAAAGTGGTGCATCGTTTGGGGTGGTGGTTATAGGTTGGCACCAGGGTTCAGCAGCGGACTGATGTTCGAACAGAGTTTGGGTTTTGGGTTTTGAATAGGGGGTTTGGGACTGTAAATGTAAAGTGCTTTGGGCCTTTGAGGAAGTTAAAATAGCGCTATACAAGTATACAACGTTTACTATGATACACTTAAAAGCTCAAAAAGTTAACTTTGATAGCCTATTTAAACATAAATTAACATTTGGTTTAAAATCTGGCTATAACCTTCAATCTGTCTTTATATGTGTTTGAAGTGCATCCCTGTCTGTTTTCTTTGCAGCAATACTTCCATGCTGGAGGCAACGGCTTGAAGAAAGCCTTTCTGGAGAAGAGTCCAGAGCTTTCCTCATTGCGCCACGCTCTGTCCCTCTACACTCAGACCACAGACACACTAATCAAAACCTTTGTGACAACCCAACACACTCAAGGTAATTTATATGTTTACGCCTTGGACTCTTAACACCCATAAAGCGGTTCCCCAGAAAAGATCCTGGGATGCAAATTCATCACCCTAACCTGAAATTTAACATTCCATGTCACTTGTCTGATTTTGATGCATTTCTGATAAGAAGCCTTGTTGACAAGTTGTTGCTGTCTTCTTTTTATCTCCTGTGCTGCCTCTGTGCCAGTGCACTATGGAAAGGGTATTAGGTTTACTCCAAATGAAAAAATACAGCCCAGCAGGGGTAGGTCTCCTTGAAATCATTTGCCAAGCCCAACCTTTCCCCCCACACATCTTACCCTTACTACTTGACAAATGTGTACACACCCATCCTAATCTTTTAAATTTGTACTTGTTTTGAATGAATATTTTACCCAAATGTGTAAACTCACTGGATTGATCCCTGAAACAGGATCGGGCGTGGACAAACCCATCGGGGAAGTTTCCCTTCAGATTGAGCTGTTTACTCATCCCAAGAGCGGAGAGCGGAAAGTTACGGTCAAAGGTCTGTTAGAACTTTTAAATATATATATTAAAAGTCATTATAATGTACTAAGATATGTTTTTGTTATCATTTTTGCTTCACTAGTCATAGGAGCCAGTGATTTGAAATGGCAGACATCTGGTATGTTTCGCCCATTTGTTGAAGTCACCATGATCGGACCTCACCTCGGCGACAAGAAACGCAAATTCCAGACCAAGTCCAAGAATAACAGCTGGTCTCCGAAGTTCAATGAAACCTTTCATTTGTAAGTCTACCACCCTGCAGTTCTGCTTTATTTTGGACCTCTACAACAGTGACTTCCACTTGTTGATGTGCTGATTCTACATCGCACTGTGAGATGACCTTTTACGTATTTGGAGTTTGGTGTACACCAGGCATTTCTCGCTGTGTCAAGAACACGTAGAACGTGGGTTATTGAACAACTTTTAGCATTTAGTGATCACACTGGATTGTTACTACCCAATATTAGCACATGTACCTACTGTTAGAGGAGGCTTGGTGTGAAATGTCGAAGAGGTGCAAATCTTGCAAATGTGAATATTGCTACAGCCTTTCTCTTTCACAGCTCTATTCCGAAATATAGGACAGACTTGGCATCATATAATTCTGGCAAGGCACAAACTGCTATTATTGGTTACTCATCCATTATCAATTTTCAAGAGGTTCTGTGAATTGAAAATATAATAAAAAATATTGTGAATATGACACTACCAAATCCGAGTCCCTGATTGTTCAAAGTTCGACTGGTTAAACTTTCAATGCACGTTCAATGGCTGCACGTTTTGTATGTGGAGCCCAAAAATGGACTTAAAAACTTACATAGTGATGTGAATATTAGAGCTTTGAATGCTGAAAGCCCAAAAAATGTGCAATTACACATGTTTATATTGACTTTTTATTGAAAGTGGTCACTTTGCCATGTAACAATAGTGGATTTCCTGTAATAAAATAGAAAACTTTTCTTTCTGTTTGCAGTGTTCTGGGTAACCAGGATGGCTTTGACTGCTATGAAGTACAAGTCTGCGTGAAAGACTACTGTTTTGGCCGCACTGATCAAGTTGTGGGTTTGGTTGTGATGCAGCTGAGAGACATCATGGAGAAGGGAAACTGTGCTTGCTGGTGCCCTCTGGGACAAGGCATTTACATGGATGACACGGGCCTCACCGCCATGCGTATCCTCTCACAGCGCTCCAACGATGATGTGGCAAAGGAGTTTGTGAGGCTTAAGTCTGAAACTCGATCTGCCGAAGAGGGTCGATGAGGAAACTTGGGGAAAACTCAGTGAGGGGAAAACACGGGGGTCCGTGTGGACATTCAATATGTTTTAGCTGCTGCTGAATTTTAAATGATGCCTTGCCAAGCTCTCTGGTTCTCATTTACATTTTTATCATTGATCGAACGCTTGGTTTACTAGTTTCTCATAACAGCAATATTTACTCATGTATTTTATAGCTCACTCAAGCTTTTCTTACAAGCTATTTCGATTTAAACCTTTTCTTAAAACTCCTTTCTTCTCTGCCTAAGTGCCATATTGTGTTTGTCAAATCTCTCCAGAGGGTTAAAGAAGTTCCTACATTTCCCTGGTGTTCCCATGCAATAACCCTGATCTCTCTATTGAAGTTCAATCTATTGTTTTAAGCCTTACACTTGAAACTGTGAATGTGTGATGTAATATACTTTTAAAGATCAATTTCCTTAATGACTTGAGTCAATTTTATCTTTAAAGTTCTTTTTTTGAATGGAAGACTTATAAGCCAGAGACAGTCCACTGACATGAAATGATTTTGCAAAGTTAAGAATGAACCTGTGAGTGACTGTATATCATAATAACCCATTTATTTTCTCCTTTAAAGACCCAATCAGTTACATATGTGCCTTCTCCATTGTAGTTGACATCCTGCTTGTATTTAACTTGGTTAGTAATACCTGTTCACGATAACTCAAAACCTCAAAACCTTCTCTGATAAAACATTTTAACAAGTTTTTATTTATTAGCTCTTTTAAGAAGTCTTGGTGGCCTGGTATACTGGATTCTGTAGCCATTTTTCATTTTTTATCTTCTTGACGGTCTTGGATGTTTGAAATGTGTTTCCAGATTAGCATTTTTATGAATTTGCACCTTTTGTTTGTGCTGCTTCAGTTTTGTGACCATAACAATGAAACATATAGCAACAACATAGTAGAAACCAACAGTTGTAAGACTTTTAGTCATTTTAGAAATAAAATCAATAAATATAACGAAAAACATACATCGAGACATAATAGGTGGAATTTATGAGCAAATGTGTTTTCTATACTTGGATAATCTGGTTACTTGGAGGAAAAGCTTTCCCTGTTAAACAATGGTAGTTTGCATATATTCTCCTCTGTTTTCGAACCTCGGTAAAGAGGCCTTATGCTTAGGAAAAAATGCCATACTTTTTTTTTTTAATTGTTAAAATAAAAAAATCCTTCTGGTCAATCAATACCTTGGGGTATTTAGTCGTCATGTGAATTTTCCATTTATCAGTTCTTGATTGATTTTGTCTTCATGATCCTGCAGTCCAGCCGCTCTACCCAAACTGCTTTTCTTTAGTCGGTGATAATTGGTGTTGAATGGTTCCAAATGTTTTAATTGTTTTCAGTTATCATTCCCTAATGATGTGGGATTTTATTTTATTTAGGATCTGTAGATGGGAGGGATTTATTTGATATTCGTATGTTAGTAAATTTTTCCAATCTTGAAGGAAACATTTCAGGAAATATTTCAATAAATAATTTAAATATGAAACTCTGTGTGTGTTTGAAACCATAAAAACATGTCTTTTTTTTCTAACTTGGTGTTTATCCATGTGAACTTCATTTATTTGGTATATGAGCTAATGTCTCTAGCCACCCTGTAAGAACCCTGTTATTTGTGCCAAGATTAAAGTGTTCACTTTTTATCTTTAATGTTGCAATTTTTTAAACTTGTGTACCACTTGACCACTGCAATAGTTGAGTACAGTTTTTCCAGTCACAGCATTTCTTTTTGTACTGTCACTCCTTTTTGTCACCTTGTAAAAATTTCAGTTTTTATTTCATATAAATTATTTCAATATCAACAAATTGTCCCTCCTGTTTTTTAATTTTTTATTGACTTTTTCCTCCCCAAATTTAATGTCTTGATTTGTTATTTTAAATTATACTGAAACTTGAATTTTGGGTGGTTGGATGTTCTCTGCTATGGAAAAATCAGGTCCCCAAATAATATTTTACATTTTGTTTAATTCAGTATTTTTTTGTTTGCTTTTCTTTATTTTTAATGGAGCCCGTGTCCTGACATTAAAAAATTAAAATATATCTTGTTTCCACAGATTAATATCTTGTTCCCAATAATGAATGTCTTGTTCGCACAATATACTATTCCGTTCCCACAAGATAATATTGAGTTCCCACAAGATAATATTACGTTCCCTCGAAATACTATTTAGTCCCCTCAAAATTTGTTCAAACGCAATAATTATTCATGTCATAAGTCATTCATAAACACGGATATGCTCTCCGTCCTGACGCAAAAGCCGCTTGGTTCGGGACCAGAAACCACTTTCAGACCCATCTTTTGAGGTGTTCTGTTTGTTTCCAATCAGACTGAGCTCCAGTCCGCTCTGACTTTTCCTCAGTCTGAATTGGAACAACTGGACCAAACAGCTACTGTCGCTGAGTATGGAAACAAAGTAGCGGTGCTACTCAATGAAATTTGGTCAGATGAATACAGAATCATTAAAACGCCTTTTAACATTATAGATGTTGCTTCTGATAGTTTTTTCTGCAATCTATATGTCATGAGCACTTATGGGTGTATTTTCATAGTCTTTTCAGTAACCGCCTTGCAGCATGTCTCTGTCGTACTAAAGCTAAATGTAAAAATTGTTGTACCTGACCTTGACATAGATGGTCAAAATTGGTCAGTGAAATAAAAAGTTTGAATAAGTGAACAATGCTGACAAGGATTCCAAAAGAACTTCTGTTATTCTTTCTCTCATTGCTTTGCCCTGCCCTCGTAATTCCTGGCCAATGATTGAAGAGATTTTTACTCACGTCAGTGGTGGGCAGACAGAGCCTTCAAGGCCTTCTCTGAAGGCCTAAAAAATATCTGAATCGTGTTGTCATAGTATAATATAAAATGCAAGGAGACAACATAGAAGTTGTTAGTCAGAGCACTTTTGTTATATTCCACTAGATGGCAGTGTGAGACACCAGATGCTGTATTTTACGCTCTGTATATTCTGTTCATGACTCTCTTCGACTGTTCTGTATTGCAAGTGTGCACCGATCGTTCTGCTGAGAGAATTAAAAGTACAAGTTGGCGGATATCAGGCATCCTCATTTCTTCCCACACCTCCGACACGTGTTAATTCCATTTTGTCCATGAACACTCATTAAATCATTCAAAGTGGTCTGTCCATTCCCTTTTATTGTGTTTTTTGATGGTTATGCTGCCTTCAAAAAGACATGTATTTTCACGTCGGATTATTTAACTATTTAACTGTTGTCAGGCAGGGTCAGAGCTAAAGAGGCCCTCACCATCCGTTTTTTTTTTCAACCTTGTAATGCAAAATCAATTTCAGACATTCATTTCTTTCAACAAATCAGATTTTGAGTTGGCGTCAGCAGGCCTTCCAGCAAGCCTAGGCAACGTCACAGTATTCAGTCCTTCTGATCGGACAGAAGTTTCAGGAATAAAGAAAAAAATTCCTACGTTTGACACAGAGTCACAGAGCACTTTTTGGTCTGCCGTGGTTAAAAACAGAGCTGACTTTAATGTACACCATGGATGATTTTGATGTCATCCTATTGATTTCATTGACTTCCTTCTACAGAAAAATCTAAGTGAGAGCATGAGCAGCTGTACAGAGCTGTACAAATTTGCTAGAAATTGTGTGTTTGGCGCTGACCATCCCCGTGTCCACTGCGTCTGTTGAGTGGACATTTTTTACTCTAAAGCGAACTAAAACCAACATACACACAACTGCCTTCAAGGCCAGTGCTATAAGCACGGTCCGCCACTGAGTCACATACAGTAGTTTTGTTTTACAAGCGTTGGTTCAAATCAGAAATGTTCATTAGATGGCAATTTAAATAGAGGCCAAACACAAGGTTCGGGACTCAATTCGAACCAACTGCCTTTTCCAGTCTGATTACACCCTTAAACTCCAGCATCCTAACATGGGCATCCTTTTCCCTGTGTCTTGCCATAAGGTAAAAAGCAACCAATGCTTCTCTTGCCTCAACCTAATACTTAAAGAGCTAAATCATGTGATTTACAAATTAAATAATCCTCAATGCTGGTACAATTTACTAGTATAGTTGTTGACAAGCTTTACTTTTAGCAAGGTCCTGGTCGATATCAAGGAGTTCTGATGTTTTCTTCTTTTAGGGACCCTATCTGACCAGATGATTAAACTACGTAAACACTGAAACTATCAAATCTGATTAGCATTGTGAGTAAATAATTACAAAGCACTCTCATAATTGTAACTATTGAATTTTTATCAGGCGGGCATTATAACTTGAATTTGGAATGTTTAATACATTGCATTTTAGTAACATGTATTAAACTACCAACTACCCAAAAATGTAACTGTTAAAAGTATGTGTCATGAGACAAATTTAAGATAAACATTGATCAAGAACTAAATCTATTTATAAATTATGACTGCCATTTTTAGAATAATCTAGGACATAGTTTCTGCAAAGCGGCAGTGGTTCATTAAAAAATCCGCCTCGGAACTGTTGGTGCGGAGTAAGCCTATCCCTATCCAGGGTGGACTGCACCATCTGCAACATGGAGAGGGAGTTTGCCCAAGGAATATAAAACTAAAAGATATATTTTCTTTTGAGTAGATGGATAGATCTTTTTATGTCATTGTCACATGTACAATGAAATTAAAAGTGCCTTCTGGTCAGTGCAACATTTACACCTAAAAAAACAGAAAACTTACCACTAAAAATAAGAAATAAAACTACATAACAATAGACCTTTTTCACACTTCCTTTTTTCGACCGGAAATACGTGAATGACGTGCAAAACAACTTCCTGTTAGCATAGCGGCAGATACGAAAAATGGCAGAGTCAAAGAATCGGAGTTTCTGTTGTGTTCCAGGCTGTTCGTCATCCAACCAAAAACAACCCTACCTTTCATTTCATTCTTTTCCTGTGGATCAAAACCTGAAAACGAAATGGATACAGGCGATTCGAAGAGGTGAAGGGCATAGTTTTGCTGTTAAAACAGGTAGCACCTTTGTCTGCAGCCGGCACTTCGCTCCGGAAGATGACATTGGTGGCTGCGTCGTTCGTCGCCTGAAGAGTGGTGTTGTCCCGAGCCTATTCCCCTTGGAATAACTTTACTGCTCCTTTGATAAGGGAGTCACTGCATGACAGAACTTCCAAACAGCAGTCTATGCAGCTATGCTGTGAAGATAGCGACATTGAGGCTAAGGCAGTAAAGATGGATCACGACTACGTGTCAAACCCACCTGCAGGTAAGGTTGTTCATAATGTGTTTAGTTAACGCTAGTCAACTATGTGTACCGTTATTGGATAAATGCATTTGAACAAATTAATGTTTATAATATAAGCTGTTCACAAAATTCCACTAACGTTAGCCTACTACATCTGTAACATAGTCATATATATATCCCCAAATTAATTTTTTAATACGACCATATAACAGTTTAAAATGTAGTATGATCTAATAAAAAATATACAAGAAATCTTAAAATATAAGTAAGTGTTAATATAAAATAATGCAATTTAAAAAAACTAAACAATTTATTGATGTTGTGACATCGCCACATTGAAAAACGAATGAAAAGTACAATGAATGAACAATGAATGAAAATGTAAAATATAAGGAGAAAAGAAACTGATTGCTCAAGGGAAACTCCATATGAAAAGAAAATGTGGGAATTATAACATAAAATCCTGTGTACACTGCCTATGAATATGATTAATGGCGTCATTGACTATGGGACTTTTGACTGGGTAAACCAACATTAGAGGCGGAAACCAGAGGTGATTTGAAAAGAGGAGCGGGAGACGCTAGGGAGGAGAGACGTCAGAGACACTGAAGGAGAGGGGTGTGGCGGTGCCAGACGCGGAAAGTCTGCAGCCGCAGCTTGTCATCTCTTCATTCATCCAACAATATTGGAAGAAAAGCGGGAGATACTTAATCATAATTTTCATCTTGGCGGAGCTCTTGCGGCGTTTCTGGGCGTGAGGAGCGCACTCGAAGCAGGGTTTCGGATTACGCTTGGATGCGGTGAGACCACTGGTGTCAAGCCAGCCCTCTCTCGTCGAACGGCTGTCAAGTGAGCCCTCTCTCAAATACGGTGTGCCGCTTTTTTACATACATTGCGGTAACAGCAAGATAGCCGTCATTCGAGTAAATGCAAAAAGTAAGAACTGTATTATACTCATATGCATGGCCGGCCCTCCCTATACGCGAATTACGCACGCAGAGGGGCCTCGCATCACCAGGGCCCAAGTGGCGTAAAAAAATGAAATAAAGAAAGACCCAAATCTGGCAAACCCATTTGATAAAATTTCCGCATAAACGCAGCGCCTGAATGTTAGCAAAAGAAACTTTGCCTGCACTTTTGTGATCCCTTCAACACACCTGAACCAATCTGGCAACCCAACAAGGGCGTCATTCTTCTTAGCAACGATTGGTCAACATCACAGATCTGATCCTGGCACAGTGTGCATTTCTACGAGCGTGATTTTGCTTCAATAGAGTTGGGAAAAATAAAAAAACGAGCACATTTTATCACACTGATCAAAGCGACAAGACAACTTCATGCCAAAGAGACTTTATCCACCATTAGGAGCTGAAAAAAGATGAACTTCAACATCAATCAAAAGGTAAGTTTGGAGGATGTTGGAGCCGATGGTACATTATCCTGTTTTTCGGTGCAGCTGCGCAATTACGTCAAATACTAATCGATCCGAGGTGAAGATTGCACATAAACAACCCCGTCATTTCCAATGGAAAACTCAAAAATAATTTGATATCCGTTTCAAGATCATGAGTCGATATAACCTTCCAAAACGGGCTAATAGTGCAGAGAAAAGTAAATAATGATTGCAGGTTATGGTTGATAAACGTTTTAACTCATGTTATCGTATTGTTTTTAATTGTTTTGCTAACACGTTTCTGTACTTTTCCGGTTTATGTCATTAAAAAAACTGCTGTTTATCTGTTATAGACAGTCAGGTAGTCTGACTTTTTCAACATTGAATGTGTCTTAAAATCTTGCATTGGCATGAAATATGGAGAATCAAAACTGCCAAATACATAGGAAATAAATGTTCTCATTTATAAATGATAAACAAAATAAATGTACTAATTTTAAAATCATGAATGTAAAATAATAGATAAAGACGTGTATAAATGCTTATATTTACATTTATACTCAAATTAGTGTTCATTTATTATTTATAAATGGGTACATTCATTTTTTATTTGTATTTGCAGTTTTGGTTTTACATAATGGTGATGTTTTGCATTAGTCTGCCTCAGCCACGTTTCCTTCTGCTCTCAAACGTATTGAGGTGGTGCAGCTGCCCTCATCCCAAGATGTTCTTGTCATCACCATGATGTAATCTCAGGTAATTTTATAGCATGGAAGTAATAATAAAAAACAAAGTGTCTGCATAAACCTCATATATTTATAAACAGCAGCTGAAGAGAATGGAGTCCGTTCTTCATAATTAAATTAATAAATATCACATCATGCAAATAATCAAACAATAAATCTCTCATAAATGTAGAAAAAGATCATGAAATTGGGAAAAACCTTGCACAGATTTTAAATGAGCCATTATTATTATTCTACTATAGATATTTTATTGGCTTTATCAGTGATTATTCTATAATAATAATTCTTGTTTTTTAGCTGCAGATGAAACTGCTGTCACCACTTCTATCGTTGAAAGGCAAACATTTGACTGTTTTATTTTTCACTGTTTGCTTATTAGCTCCCAGACCATGTTTCAGAGGCTCCAAGAGAGGCGTGCAGGTATGGAAGAGAGCAGACTGGATCCAAAATTCCACCTTCCGGTACCTCAACTCCAGTTGGTCCAGATGAATGACCAACCACAGTCTCTGATCCACTAAGAATGGATTTGGTGCAGAGAGGTCCTTTTCAGACGGATAAAGACTATGACTTTCCAAAATCCCCTCATTGAGATGTTGTTTTCTTTATTTTGGATTGTTTTATTGTTATTTGATTTGCTGTTAAGTTGCTGTTTTTAATAAGTTGGAGTTTTAGAATGTGTCATTTGTTGAGTGCTCACGTGTTACATTAAAAATATATATTTATATATTTATATACATTTGTCATTCATATTTATTTTTGTATTTAAAATTTGTTGTGCACCACTAAATGTGTATCCAAATATGCAGGTACTACTGTGTATTCACCTTTCGGCAGCAACAATAATTCACAAATGTATTAATAGAGATATCTCATTTATATTACAACAACAGTTGTGTTTTTTTTGGTGCAAGATCAGTTAGAGGGCCTACAAATAAAATTTCATTTAGGGCCCCCAGAAAGACTAAATGCCCTGCTCATATGTATATATTTACACATCTTCCCCTCCCCTTATATAACTATATATTTATATGTGTATATTTAATCATATGTTTGTGTGAATTATCAATTAAAGACTTAAATTAAAATCATATGTTGAAGAGGTAATTTACTGTAATGTTCACTTATGTTTAGAAAAAAAATTTTTAGTTTACATACAGACTCATTTACTTTCACTTATAGTATCCCACCTGGTGATGTCACAAAAGTTTCAGAGGGATCTAATATGGAATTTCAAAATAAAAACCAATTGAAATCTGTTATTACAGCTGCTATCACAAGGTTGACAATGGTGTAAATTGACAACTCCTGCTCTTAAAGCAGACTCATTTCACTTCTCAATGATAGACATCCACCTGGTGATGTCACAAAAAAGTTTCAGATATCTGATGTGGAATTTCAAAATAAAACCCAATTGAAATCTACATTACAGCGCTATCGTCACATGTTGGATACGGTGTAAATTGAAAACTCCTAGTTTCCACACAGACTCATTTCACTTCTAACTGATAGATACCCACCTGGTGATGTCACAAAAAAAGTTTCAGATAGATCTGATGTGGAATTTCAAAATAAAACCCAATTGGAAATCTGTCATTACAGCTGCTATGGTCATATGTTGACAGAGGTGTAAAAGGAAAACTCCTAGTTTCCACAGACTCATTTCACTTCCCACTTATAGTATCCCACCTGGTGAGAACACAAAAAAAGTTTCAGCAGGATCTGATGTGGAATTTCAAAATAAACCCAATTGTAATTGTTAGTACAGCATTATCGCCATGTTGACAAAGCTGTAAATGAAACTCCTAGCGCTCTACAGACTCATTTCACTTTCTCACTTATAGTATCCCACCTGGTGAGGCCACAAAAAAAGGTTTCAGATAGGATTCATGTGGAATTTCAAATAAACCCATTGAAATCTGTTAGTACAGCATTATCGCCATATGTTGACAGAGCTAAAATGAAAACCCTAGTTTCCACAGATCACTACGACTCACTATAGATACCCACCTGGTGGAGGCCACAAAAAAATTTTCAGCAGGATCTGATGTGGAATTTCAAAATAAAACCCAATTGAAATCTGTCATTACAGCGTTATGGTCATATGTTGACAGAGGTGCAAAATGAAAACCCTAGTTTCCACAAAGTCATTTCACTTCTCACTCATAGTATCCCACCCAGGAGAACACAAAAAAGTTTCCAGCAGGATCTGATGGAATTTCAAAATAAAACCCACTGAAATTGTTATTACAGCTGCCATGGTTATATGTTGACAGAGCTGTAAAATGAAAACTCCTAGTTTCCACAGACTCATTTCACTTTAATTAATATAGATATCTCCACCTGGTGAGGCCACAAAAAGTTTCAGCAGCATCTGATGTGGAATTTCAAATAAAACGTAATGAAATCTGGTCATTACAGCTGCTATGGTCATATGTTGACAGAGGCGTAAATGAAAACTCCTAGTTTCCACAAAGTCATTTCATTTCTCACTGATAGATACCTACCTGTGAGGCCACAAAAAGTTTCAGCAGGATCTGATGGAATTTCAAATAAAACCCAATTGAAATCTGTCATTACAGCTGCTATGGTCATATGTTGACAGAGGTGTAAAAGGAAAACTCCTAGTTTCCACAAAGCTCTTTACTCTCTCAATGATAGTATCCCACCTGGAGAGCCACAAAAAAAGTTTCAGCAGGATCTGATGGAATTTCAAAATAAACCCAATGAAATCTTACACAGCGCTATAATAAGTATGTTGACAGAGGTAAATGAAACTCCTAGTTTCCACAAAGTCATTTCACTTCTCACCATAGTATCCCACCTGGTGAGAACACAAAAAGTTTCAGCAGGATCTGATGGAATTTCAAAATAAACCCAATTGAAATCTGTTATTACAAATAAGTATGGTTATATGTTGACAGAGCTGTAAAATGAAAACTCCTAGTTTCCACAGACTCATTTCACGACTCGATTATAGATACCCACCTGGTGAGGCCACAAAAAAAGTTTCAGCAGCATCTGATGTGGAATTTCAAAATAAAACGCAATTGAAATCTGTCATTACAGCGTTATGGTCATAGCAAGTTGACAGAGGTAAAATGAAAACCTAGTTTCACAAAGTCATTTCATTTTCACTGATAGATACCTACCTGGTGAGGCTACAAAAAAGTTTCAGCAGGATCTGATGTAATTTAAAATAAACCCAATTGAAATCTGGTCATTACAGCGTTATGGTCATATGTTACACAGAGGTGTAAAAGGAAACCTCTAGTTTCACAAAGTCTTTTCACTTCTCAACATAGTATCCCACCTGGTGAGGCCACAAAAAAAGTTTCAGCAGGATCTGATGTGGAATTTCAAAATAAAACCCAATTGAAATCTGTCATTACAGCGTTATGGTCATATGTTGACAGAGGTGTAAAATGAAAACTCCTAGTTTCCACAAAGTCATTTCTACTTTCTCACTCATAGTATCCCACCTGGTGAGAACACAAAAGTTGCAGATAGATCTGATGTACTTCAAAATAAAACCAAATTGAAATCTGTTAGTACACATTATCGCCATGGTGTTGACAAAGCTGTAAAATGAAAACTTAGTTTCACAGACTCATTTACTTCTCACTTATTGTCATGTCTCACAAGTTTTCTCTGGTTTTATTTGAAAGTCTAACTCACTCCTCTCGTTCCAGACCTTCCCCTTCCTGCCTTGCCTGTCTTCAATAATCTGTTCTGTCCTCATTATTTCGGATCATTCTGCACCTGTGCTTCCCTTCCTCATGTATTTATAGCTTGTGTTTCCCTTTGTCCTGTGCCTGTTTGTCTTGTGCTTTAACCAGTCAAACTTAGCCTTTCTCTTGAGCCAGAATTAAAGTCTTCGGAATTTCTGCATCTGAGTCCAGTCCTGTGTTCTGCCTTGTCAGTGCCAAACAGGCCAGAATGGACCCAGCAGAGAGCAGTGATCAACATCTATCCTGCAACGCCTGAAGCCCGCCTTTCTCATCAGGAGGACTTCCAGAAGGTCCCAAGGTCCCATATGGGCCAGGCTTCTACCTGGGTTCAAGACCTCCGCTCAAGTTCACTCTGACCATCCCCTCTCCCCAACTCCTCCTACTCCCATGCCTGCCAGGAGCCTGGAAATCGAACTTGCTCCTCCCGATCGTTACTCAGGAGAACCTGGACTATGTAAGCCCTTCCTCACTGACTGTTCGATCCATTTTGAACATTCCCCCCATGCCTTTGTTTCTGACAGAGCCAGGATCGCCTTCATGATTTCTCATTTAGCGGGGAGGGCTCGTGCATGGGCCATGGCTGAGTGGGCTCGCGCCTCCCCGCTCTGCTCGCCTCGTAGCCTTCCAGGAGGCGCCACAGAACACTTCTTGACCGTGTCTACCAGCCGAAAAAGCCCGTGAGCTCACCTCTATACGCTGCTGGGTGGGACTCCGTCTGTGATTACGCCATCCGATTCCGCACCGTAGCGGCTGAGAGCGGGTGGAACTCGGTGGCGCTGTATGATTTTTTCATGAAGGGGCTGGCTCCGCGCATTCAGGAGCAGCTCATTCCGGTGGACTTACCTCGTGATCTTGGACTCTGGACGCTTTCCGCCATCCGCAGACGGATAATCGTAATCCGCGGAACTGTCTCCGACGGGCAAACGATCATCAGGAGGCGGGTCGTCGCAGGGCTGCTCTCCACGTAAAAGAAGAAATCTTCTCGCCGCTTCCAGTAGCGCCGACCTGCATCCCTCCGTCTCTGCGGAAAGATCTGAAGAACCCATGCAGGTGGGACGGACACGTCTTTCGGCGGAGGAACGACAGCGACGCCTGCAGGAGGGGCGGTGCTTCTACTGTGGGGAGATCGGTCATCCCGTGATCTCCTGTCCCATGAAAAAAGCCACGTTGGTGAGTCAGATCACCGCTACGGGCAGACGCGCACGGAGCCTCACGTCATTGGTGGTAACCCACCATGGCTCTCATGACCTCAGAGTCCCCATTGACTCCGGGCTGATGTAAGCCTTATGGACTGGAAGGGCCACTCAGCTTAGGTCTTGGGCCACAGCCATTTCAGACAGACTCATCCAGGCTCGGGCCTTCATGGGAGGGCCTTTGATATCACGCATGTTTCCGAACCTATCAAACTGTCCAGACAACCATTACAGAGGTCAAGTGTCTTTCCACCTGTTTAGGGCTCCTCTAGGGAGTTGGTTCTGGGATTTCATGTGAGCACAGTCCCAGGGTGGACTGGGCGACCGGGAAAATACTGGAGTGGGGGCCAGGATGTGACAGACACAGAATTTCCCATCCCGCAGGTAAACGAACCGTCATGAACAATAACCCTGTCCCTGTTCGTCCTGCTTCAGGTCCAGAGGTCCCTGACCTGAGCACTATACCCTCCTGTTACCATCATCTGGCCGAGGTCTTCAATAAGAACCGGGCTCTGAGCCTCCCGCCCATCGGGCCCTATGACTGCGCCATCGACCTGGTTCCGGGGTCCACCATTCCTAAGGGACACCTGTACTGATCGCATCTTCGAACGCCAGGCCCTTGACAAATACATTGACGTAATCCCTGGCGCCGGTCTCATCTGCCCCTCCTCATCTGCAGCTGGTGCCGGTCTTTCTTTGTCGGGAAAGGATGGGACTCTCCGACTTCTGCATAGATTATAGCTACCAACAACATAAATCACAAGAACAGATATCCATTGCCGCTCATGTCCTCTGTTTTTGACCAGCTCCAGCAGGCCCGGGTGTTCACCAAGCTCGATCTCCGTAACGCCTATCATTTGGTCAGGATTAGAGAGGGGGACGAGTGGAAAACAGGGTTCAATACACATAGAGGCCACTATGAATACCTGGTCAGGCCTTGGACTTACTTTAACGCCCCCGCTGCTTTCTCTTTCAGGCCATGATCAATGGATGTCCTCAGGGACTTCTTGATCATTTCGCACGCTTTATTTGGACGACATCCTGATTTACTCCCCGACCTGGACTCTGATGTCTCCCATGTCTCTGCAGTCCTCCAGCGACTTCTGATAACCACCTCTACGTCAAGGCCGAAAAGAGTGAGTTCCACGTCACCACCGTCGCCTTCCTAGGTTTTGTTGTGTCCGCCAGGGCGGTAGAGATGGATCCAGCCAAGGTCAGCGCCGTAAAGGACTGGCCGACACCTGACAGCCGTAAGAAGCTGCAGCAATTCTTAGGCTTTGCTAACTTACAGACGCTTATCCAGGTTTCAGCTCCATTGCAATACTCCATGCCCTCACGCCCACGGGTGCAGTACCGGTGGACGCCTGCGGCCGAGGCCGCTTTCCGGGCGCTGAAACACCGCTTCACATCTGCTCCGCTGCTCACTATGCCCGATCTCACTGGCCAGTTCATCGCGGGAGGTGGACGCCCACGAAGGGTTAGGGGCTGTCCTCTCGCAGCGGTTGGAGCAGGATGGGAAGGTTCATCCCTGTGCGTTCATGTCCCGGCGTCTCTCTCAGGCGGAACGCAACTATGACATCGGCAATCGGGAGCTGTTGGCGGTCAAGGTGGCTCTGGAGGAGTGGCGGCACTGGCTGGAGGGGGCGGAGCACCCCTTCATTGTCTGACAGATCACAGAAACCTTGAGTATATCAGGACTGCCAAGAGACTAAATGCTCGCCAGGTTCGACATGCTTTTTTTTTTTGATCGTTTTTTCTTTTCTCCTTTCTTACAGGTCAGTCCAAGAACGCTGCCGGATGCCCTGTCTCACAGTTCGACCAGCGCTTCGTTGCCAAAGAACCTGAACGATTCTTCCACTGACTTGTGTGGTTGGAGCGCATCTGGCAGATAGAACTGGAGGTAAGGCAGGCTAACAGGTGCAGACGCCCAGTGGTTGCCCGCGAACGCTTCTATTTGTACCTCTCACACTGCGCCAAGGGTGATCCACTGGGCCCACACCTCTCTGCTTTCCTGTCATCCGAGTATGACCATGCACGCCATCTCTCGGAGGTTCTGGTGGCCTCGCATGGGGCCGGAGGTCCGGGAGTACGTTTCCGCCTGTTCAGTCTGTGCCAGGAATGTCTTCCACCAGTCGTCGCGATGGGGCTCCTACAACCACTTCCCGCTCTTCCAGACCGTATGACATTTCCATGGGACTTCGCCACCGGCTTCCGTTCCTCGTGGGACACACCACGGTTCTAACGGTCGTGGACAGGTTCTCCAAGATGGTCCGGTTCATCGCCCTGCCTAGACTGCCTTCAGCTAAAGGTACGGCTGAAGTTATCATGAACCAGATTGTTAGGTTCCACTGCTTCGGCGATTGTGTCGGACCGGGGCCTCGCTCATCCCGGTTTTGGAGGAGTTCTGCCGCTCATCGGTGCTACGGGTCAGCTTGACCTCGATACCATCCTGAATCCAATGGCCAGACTGAACGCCGCACTGTGCGCCTGGAAACCGCCTCCGTAAGCTATTCTCAGAACCTCAACATGGAGCAGCACTTGATCTGCTGAGTATCGCCAAGACAACACCTCGCCCAGTTCGCCACCGCGCTCGCTCTTCAAGTGTGCTTCGGATATGAGCTTCGTTTTCGCCTTGGAACCAGAGGTTGCGGTTCCGCTCTGTCCACGCCTGGTCCGCTCGCCGCTTGTCGGGTCTGGGCGGCAGCCCGCAGGTTTTTTGCTCCAAGAAACAGAACAGGGTCAAGGCGGCTGCTGACCGCCGAAGGCGTCCCGCCCCCACTTACCGTCCGGGTCAGAAGGTCTGGCTCTCAACCAAGGACCTCAACTTGCACCTTCCTAGCAGAAAGTTGGCTCCAAGATTTGTGGGTCCGTTTCCCGTCACCAAGGTCGTCAACCCTGCAGCGGTCCGCCTTCGGCTGCCCCGGTCCCTCCGGGTTCACCCCCACGCCATGTCAGCAAGGTGAAGCCGTGGTGATGCTCCCGATGCCCCCTCGCCGCCCTCCGCCAGAATGGTGGGTGGGGGTCCGGTGTACACGGCGCAGAAGACTCGCTGTCCGAAAAGTCAGTCGGGTCGCCAATTCCTAGTGGACTGGAAGGGTTACGGTCCGGAGGAGCGGCAGTGGATACCGGAACGCTTTATTGTGGACAGGTCGCTCCTGACAGATTTTTTAGGTTCAGCTCTGGACCATTGTGAGTCGGTCCTGGAGGGGGTTCTGTCATGTCTCGTCAAGCTTGCTTATTTTTGAAAGTCTTAACCTACCTCGCTTCCAGACCTTCCCTTCCTGCCTTGCCTGCACCTGAGTCTGTCTCATTATTTCCCTGATCATTCCCACCTGTGCTTCCCTTCCTCATGTATTTATAGCCTGTGTTTCCCTTTGTCCCAGCCTGTTTGTCTTGTGCTTTAACCAGTCAAACTTAGCCTTTCTCTTGAGCCACAGAATTAAAGTCTCTTCGAAACTCTGCATCTGAGTCCAGTCCTGTGTTCTGCCTTGTCACTTATAGTATCTCACTGGAGAGCACAAAGTTTCAGATAGACGGATGTGAATTTCAATAAAACTCAATTGAAATTCCGTTGCCATGCACTGCAGTGAAGAAGAGTGTTGACAGAGCAAATGAAACTCTGTTTTCCACAGACTCATTTCACGATTCTCGATTATAGATACCCACTCAGGAAATACAAAAAGCTCTTTCAGTGAAGACTGATGTGGAATTTCAGTTGTAACCCACTGAAATTCGTCATTACAAATAAGGCGGTCATATGTTGACAGAGGTGTGTGGTCGAAACTTCCTAGTTTCACGACTATTTCATCTTCACCGATAGATATTATTTCAGAGGTTACAGGGAAGCTAGCAGGATTTGATGTGAATTTCAAAATAAAACCTAATTGAAATCTGTTAGTACAGCATTATCGCCATATGTTGACAGAGCTGTAAAATGAAAACTCCTAGTTTCCACAGACTCATTTCACTTCTCACTGATAGATACCCACCTGGTGAGTACCACAAAAAAAGTTTCAGCAGGATCTGATGTGGAATTTCAAAATAAAACCCAATTGAAATCTGTTAGTACAGCATTATCGCCATATGTTGACAGAGCTGTAAATGAAAAACTCCTAGTTTCCTCTACAGGCTCATTTTCACTTCTCAACATAGATACCCACCTGGTGATGTCACAAAAAGTTTCAGATAGATCTGATGTGGAATTTCAAATAAAACCCAATTGAAATTCGTTACAGCATTATCACACATGTTGACAGAGCTGTAAATGAAGAATAAAGAAGTGGTGAGCGGATCCACTAAATGGCTGACCTGTTGTCCTGTCGCTTATGACCAGAGTAATGATTATTGAAACTCCCATCGCCGGTTAAGTTAATTGGTGGCAGCGTGTTGACAAGTTACTGAAGTTTTCTGAACTCCGCTGGTGGCGCTCTTCATTCATTCAGCTCCCATCTCTGCTAACTTAGCTAGTGCAATGTAAAAGTTCCCGCCAAGAACATGTGGCGTGGAGACGCAGGATCCCTTCGCCCAGCATGCACCGACATTCGCCACCTCCCTTCCGATTTCAAAGTGGATCTGCCCGCCCCATTCACCGGCGACGGGAGCCAGGGGTTCCTTGGCTGGGTGAGACAACTGGAGGTTGCAGTCAGAGCCATGGAGGTGACGCGGTCTGTTCCTGGACACCTTAGGCACATCACAGGAGTTTTCGCCAGTCTCACTCTGTTGGCAAAGACACCTTCTTTGTGTACTCGTAATTTGAGTCCACAAAGGCCGTGTTGCTGGGTATGGATTTCTTGACTAAACACCATGCATTGCTAGATCTGGGCCGTAGGGTGCTCCAATTATGGATGTCAGCGCCTCTGCTGCGTAGGGGAGAATTAGCTCTATGTTGCAAATGTGTCAGTGGCAGAAAGCAGGTCAATTCCACCCTGAGTGAGGCTTTGGCCCTGTGACTGTGTCTTTGGTGGCAGGTGCAGACCTGTTTAATCGGGATCTGGTTAAACATCGCATCCAGACAGGCAACCACCCCCCTGTTAAACAACGAGCATACAGGGCTTCTCCAGGTAAACAGCTGGAGATAGAACGTCAGGTGGTTGGGTCATGGGGCAGATGGGCTGGTGGAGGAGAGTTGCAGCCCATGGGCATCTCCAGTGGTACTCGTTAGAAAAAAGTGAGGGCAGTGGATTTTAGGTTGATTATTGCCGCCAATTCGGGTGACAATCAAAGACCGCACTCTAATTTGTAGCTGAGGATAGCCTGACGCCTGGCTGGTTCGTCCTGGTTTACTACACTGGACTTTTCAAATGGCTACTGGCAGGTTGAAGTGGCCGAGGAGGACAGGGAAAAGACGGCCTTCACGACAGGCAGGCCTCTATCGCGGGAGAGCCATGCCCATGGGCCTGACCAATTCACCAGCCACCTTTCAGCGCATGATGGAACTGGTGCTAAGGGGCCTGCCCTGGCACATCTGCATGGTATTCTGAGATGACATATTGATTTACAGCCGTGACGCTTGAAGACCACCTGCAAAACCTGAACGAGGTTCTATCTAGGAACATAGGGGTGGCCCGAGACTGAACCCCAAGAAATGTCACATTGCCAGAAACCACGTGGTTTTCCTGGGCCATCTTGTCTCTCAAAATGGCCTCCAGCCGGATCCTCGCAACACAGACAAGGTAAAGAACTGGCCGACGCCTCGCACTCCCTCGTGAGAGAGCTTTGTCAGTTTGTGTTCTTATTGCTGCATGGCCGAACCGAAACTTTTCTGAGTATGCGGCTCCACTGAATAGATTACAGCAAGAATGTTGCATTTGACTGGACTGGAGTGTGAGGCTGCTGTCACGTATTTGAAACAGGTGCTTACATCTTTGCACCTGTAGCGACATTACCTTAACTCTTACATTGCCATTCAAAATCTACATGGATGCATCTAAGAATTCCTGCGGGTTCGTGCTGGCACAAGGTAGTGGATGGACTTCAACGAGTGGTAGCTCATGCCGCCAGGTTCTCACAGCGCTCCAGAAAAGGTGGTCCACCTTGATAGGGAGCTCTGGGCTGTGGTGTGGGCAGTCCGAGAGTTCAAACATTATGTTGGTCTTCTCAGAATTTACCACGCATGACCACCGCTCTACTGGGCCTCCCAGGAAAATGGCGCTGATCATGACCCTTCAGGAAAAAGAGGCAGATGGGTTTGGAACTAGATCCCTTCAATTCTGACCATGGTTCACAAAGATGGTCTCAGTCACAGGAATGCAGACGCATTGTCCTGGTCACCAATGACTTTGATCCTGTCATCCATGCACCTGCTTGCCCTGCTCGTGATCCACTAAATGGCGGACCTGTTGTCCCGTCGCCATGACCACAGAGTGAATGATTATTGAGCCTCCCCATTGCTCGTTACACTAAGTGTAAAGTAGAATGTGAGTTTGTGAAACTAGAGTTTTCATTTAACATCTTTTGTCAACATATGTCCATAATGCATAGATACCAAATTTCAATTGTGTTTTATTTGAAAATCCACATCAGATCTTTTCTGAAACTTTTTTTGTGAGATCACCAGGTGGTTATCTGTCAGAGAGAAGTGAAAAGACTCTGTGGAAACTAGGAATTTTCAATTTACAGCTTTGTCAGCATGTGGCAATAATGCTGTAATAACAAATTTCACTGGGATTTTATTTTGAAATTCCACATCAGACTTGCTGAAACTTTTTTGTGGCCTCACCAGGTGGGTATCTATCAGTGAGAAGTGAAATGACTTTGTGGAAACTAGGAGTTTTCATTTTACAGCTCTGTCAGCATATGACCATAACGCTGTAATGACAGATTTCAATTGGGTTTTATTTTGAAATTCCACATCAGATCCTGCTGAAACTTCTTTTTTTTTTTTGTGGCCTCACCAGGTGGGTATCTATCATGAGAAGTGAAATGAGTCTGTGGAACCAGAGTTTTCATTTTACAGCTCTGTCAGTATGTGGCAATACGCTGTAATAACAAATTTCACTGGGATTTTATTTTGAAATTCCACATCAGATCCTGCTGAAACTTTTTTTGTGGCCTCACCAGATGGTTATCTATCAGTGAGAAGTGAAATGCTGACTTTGTGGGAAACTAGAGTTTTATTTACAGCTCTCTCCTGTCAACATATGACCATAACGCTGTAATAACATATTTCAATTTGGTTTTATTTTGAAATTCCACATCAGATCCTGCTGAAACTCTTTTTGTGGCCTCACCAGGTGGGTATCTATCATGGAGAAGTTAAATGAGTCTGTGGAAACTAGGAGTTTTCATTTTACACCTCTGTCAACATATGACCATAACGCTAATAACAGATTTCAATTGGGTTTTATTTTGAAATTCCACATCAGATCTATCTGAAATTTTTTTTGTGACATCACCAGGTGGGTGTCTATCATTGAGAAGTGAAATGAGTCTGTGGAAACTAGGAGTTTTCATTTTACAGCTCTGTCAACATGTATATAACGCCAACAGCCTACATACATTTCAATTTGGTTTTATTTTTGAAATTCCTGACATCAGATCCTGCTGAAACTCTTTGTGGCCTCACCAGGTGGGATACTATAAGTGAGAAGTGAAAAGAGTCTGTGGAAACTAGGAGTTTTAATTTTACAGCTTTGTCAACATATGGCAACAATGCTGTAATAACAGATTTCAATTGGGTTTATTTGAAATTCCACATCAGATCTATCTGAAACTTTTTTGTGACATCACTTCAGTGCGTATCTACCGTTAGGGAAGTGAAATGAGTCTGTGAAACTATGAGCTGCCTTACAGCTCTGTCAACATCTGGACGATAACGCTGTAATAACAGAGATTGCACTGGGTTTTATTTTGAAATTCCACATCAGATCTATCTGAAACTTTTTTTGTGACATCACTAGGTGCGTATCTATCAGTTAGAAGTGAAATGAGTCTGTGGAAACTATGAGTTTTCATTTTACAGCTCTGTCAACATGTGACGATAACGCTGTAATAACAGATTTCAATTGGGTTTTATTTTGAAATTCCACATCAGATCTATCTGAAACTTTTTTGTGACATCACCAGGTGATACTATAAGTGAGAAGTGAAATGAGTCTGTGGAAACTAGGAGTTTTCATTTTACAGCTCTGTCAACATGTGACGATAACGCTGTAATAACAGATTGCAATTGGGTTTTATTTTGAAATTCCACATCAGATCTATTCAAACTTTTTTTTGTGACATCACCAGGTGGGATACTATAAGTGAGAAGTGAAATGAGTCTGTGAAACTAGAGTTTTCATTTTAAGCAGCTCTGGTCAACATGTGACGATAACGCTGTAATAACAGATTTCAATTGGGTTTTATTTGAAATTCCACATCAGATCTATCTGAAACTTTTTGTGGCTCCTTCCAGGTGGATATTATCTATCAGTGAGAAGTGAAATGAGCCTGGAAATCCAGAGTTTTCAATATACAGCTTTGTCAACATGTAGCAATAATGCTGTAATAACAGATTTCAATTGGGTTTTATTTTGAAATTCCACATCAGATCCTGCTGAAACTTTTTGCATCACCAGGTGGGTATCTATCATTAAGAAGTGAAATGAGTCTGTGGAAACTAGGAGTTTTCATTTTACACCTCTGTCAACATGTGACGATAACGCTGTAATAACATATTTCAATTTGGTTTTATTTTTGAAATTCCACATCAGATCCTGCTGGAAACTTTTTTGTGACATCACCAGATGGTTATCTATCAGTGAGAAGTGAAATGACTTTTGTGGAAACTTAGGAGCTTTCATTTTACAGCTCTGTAAACATATGACCATAATGCTGTAATAACATATTTCAATTTGGTTTTATTTTGAAATTCCACATCAGATCCTGCTGAACCTCTTTTTGTGACATCACCAGGTGGGTGTCTATCATGGAGAAGTTAAATGAGTCTGTGGAAACTAGGAGTTTTCACTTTACAGCTTTGTCAACATATGGCAATAATGCTGTAATAACGGATTTCAATTGGGTTTTATTTTGAAATTCCACATCAGATCTATCTGAAACTTTTTTTCTGGCATCACCAGGTGGGTATCTATAAGTGAGACGTGAAATGAGTCTGTGGAAAGTAGGAGTTTTCATTTTACAGCCCTGTCAACATATGACAATAATGCTGTAATAACAGTTTCAATTGGGTTTTATTTAGAAATTCCACATCAGATCCTGCTGAAACTTTTTTGTGACATCACCAGGTGGGATACTATGAGTGAGAAGTGAAATGAGTCTGTGGAAACTAGGAGTTTTCCTTTTACACCTCTGTCAACATATGACCATAACGCTGTAATAACAGATTTCAATTGGGTTTTATTTTGAAATTCCACATCAGATCTATCTGAAACTTTTTTTGTGACATCACCAGGTGGGATACTATCAGTGAGAAGTGAAATGAGTCTGTGGAAACTAGGAGTTTTCATTTTACAGCTTTGTCAACATGTAGCAATAATGCTGTAATAACAGATTGCAATTGGGTTTTATTTTGAAATTCCACATCAGATCTATCTGAAACTTTTTGTGACATCACCAGGTGGATACTATAAGTGAGAAGTGAAATGAGCTGTGGAAACTAGAGTTTTCATTTACACCTCTGTCAACATGTGATGATAACGCCTGTAATAACATATTTCAATTCTGGTTTTATTTTGAAATTCACATCAGATCCTGCTGAAACTTTTTTGTGACATCACCAGATTGTCATTCATCAGTGAGAAGTGAAATGAATTTTGTGTGTGGAAACTAGAGTTTTCATTTTACAGTTCTGTCAACATATGACCATAACGCTTGTAATAACATATTTCAATTTGGTTTTATTTCTTGAAATTCCACATCAGATCCTGCTGAAACTCTTGTGGCCTCACCCAGGTGGGCATCTATCATGGAGAAGTTAAATGAGTCTGTGGAAACTAGAGCTTTCATTTTACAGCTTTGTCAACATATGGCAATAATGCTGTAATAACGGATTTCAATTGTTTTATTTTGAAATTCACACTGTATTCATCTGAAACTTCTTTTTTCTGGCATCACCAGGTGGGTATCTATAAGTGAGAGACGTGAAATGAGTCTGTGGAAAGTAGGAGTTTTCATTTTACAGCCCTGTCAACATATGACAATAATGCTGTAATAACGGATTTCAATTGGGTTTTATTTTGAAATTCCAACATCAGATCCTTCTTGCTGAAACTTTTTTGTACATCACCAGGTGGGATACTATGAGTGAGAAGTGAATGAGTCTGTGGAAACTAGAGTTTCTCTTTACACCCCACAACATATGGCAATAATGCTGTAATAACAGATTTCAATTGGGTTTTATTTTGAAATTCCACATCAGATCTATCTGAAACTTTTTTGTGACATCACGAGGTGAGTCACTATCAGTGAGAAGTGAAATGAGTCTGTGGAAACTAGGAGTTTTCATTTTACAGCTGTCAACATGTAGCAATAATGCTGTAATAACAGATTTCAATTGGGTTTTATTTTGAAATTCCACATCAGATCCTGCTGAAACTTTTTTTGTGTCATCACTAGGTGCGTATCTATCAGTTAGAAGTGAAATGAGTCTGTGGAAACTAGAGTTTATTTTACAGCCTGTCAACATGTGACGATAACGCTGTAATAACAGATTCAATTGCGTTTTATTTTGAAATTCACCATCAGATCTATCTGAAACTTTTTTTGTGGCATCACCAGGTGGGATACTATAAGTGAGAAGTGAAATGAGTCTGTGGAAACTAGACATTTTACAGCTCTGTCAACATGTGATGATAACGCTGTAATAACAGATTTCAATTGGGTTTTATTTTGAAATTCCAGATCAGATCTATCTGAAACTTTTTTTATGACATCACCAGGTGGGTATCTATCATTGAGAAGTGAAATGAGTCTGTGGAAACTAGAGTTTCATTTACAGCTCTGTCAACATGTAGCAATAATGCTGTAATAACAGATTTCAATTGGGTTTTATTTTGAAATTCCACATCAGATCTATCTGAAACTTTTTTTGTGACATCACCAGGTGGGTATCTATCATTGAGAAGTGAAATGACTCCGTGGAAACTAGTAGTTTTTTTCCTAAACATAAGTGAACATTACAGTAAATCCTCTTCAACATACGATTTTAATTTCGTCTTTAATTGATAATTCACCTGAAACATATAATTAAATATACACATATAAATATATAGTTATATACGGGGAGGGGGGCTTATGTAAATATATACATGTGAGTATAATGACAGTTCTTACTTTTTGCATTACTAGAATGAAGGCTTTGCTGTTACCGCAATGTGGCAAAAGCTGCACAATCGTAGATTGAGAGGGCTCAACACAGCCGTTCAACGAGAGGGCTGGCTTGACACTGTGTGTGAGACCGACCCTTAATATTCATTTTTTGGATATTCCTATTTTTTTTGTAAGTCATGGCTCATGCGAAGATTGAGACTTAATTTTTGTTTTTCCTGAGTGAATCCCCCAACCCAGTGATTACTCTCTCCAAAAATTCTTTGCATCATACTGTGAGCGGACAGAGAACCACACCTTTTTGTGTGTGTTTGTTTCGTTGTTTCTCCTTTTCCAGCGGGTTTAATGGAAAAGGACATTTATTTATTAGGGTGTTTGCAGTATATTTTGTAATTTCTTCTGGGTTTTGCTACGTGTCTGTTTTTCAAAGACAATTTCAGTTTTTTGTTCATTATAAAAAGCTGTTTGTGACTAGCAGATATAGTGGCTGGCTTATTTTGTTTGGGTTTATCTGGGTTTGTTTGGCTTGAATAACATGGTGGTGAGGAAACCCCTTTGGTACCGTATCAATCAGAAGACCTAGTAAATGTTTTTTGAGCGTTACAATGTGGTAGCTAGTAAACACACTAAGTTTCATCATGCTATACATGCATGTGTATTTAAAACAAGTGTGTTACAACTGGCCCTGTGTTAGGTTATGTCCTGCTCTCCCCTATTTTAATTACATGTATTTGATTACTTTTGAGTATTTTGTGATTTGTATTTTCTTTAACAAAGATAAATCAAATGTAATTTGTAATAAAAACTTAAAATACTTTTATTTTTATTTATTTTTTCTAAAATGGCTACTTTAATCTAATCTAATCTAACACTAATTTAGTGTTCCCACATGTTCTTAAAAATCTAATTAAATTGTTATATTCTTAATATTTTTTATTTTGAAATGTGACTTTGACTTCACAAAAAAATTTGAATAAAATAAAACAAATTTTGTTCAAATTGTGCTCACTAATTTTTTGCAGGACGCTAACTGATTAATAAAAGCTAAAATAACAAACATTTACAATAAAAAATAAAATTACAGATCATCAACAGTAAGACAGAAGGCTGAACTGATTGTTTTTTGTTTTTTTTTACTTGTCCTGTCCAACAGCTGGGCAGACAGGATGAGAGCTGGGACGCCTCTTGTGTTGGACAAGAGGTTTACTTTCTTTAACAAAAGTAAGAGCACTGACAAACCAAAAGCAGAAGTGTCTGAATAAACCCTTTTGTAATTGAGGTACAAACTTATTAAGTTCAATCATGTTTGAAAATCTTTTTGGTGTTGGAATCGACGGAAAAGGAGAAGGGAAGAAGAGAGAGGGATAAAGAGAGAGGGGGTAAGAGGGTGATACAGGAGGGGGATAACACCATGAAGCAGTTATAAAGCAACAAGTTTACTGGGTTTATCATAGGTAAGGTTCAAAATGTAGTAAAATCATTTGAATCGCCAACCTTGTTTTAAGGCCAACCTTTGTTTTGGACTCCTGAACTTGACAGACTCCAGCACAGCAAATCAGCGTACATGGCAGTCTGCAAGTATGAATGATTTGGGTCTCTGCGACGCTTGGCGCTCATGTCATCCAAACACTAAGGGGTTCACCTTTTCTCTCCAGTTCATCATTCACACTCCTGCCAGATTTATTTATTAAGGTCAGTAACTCCCTTTTGAAAATTAAAAGTTCCAACATTCATCCAATTATTATCAGTGACCATGCACCAGTTTCTGTTACTATTTCGCGGAAGTACCTATTACCCTCGGTTCAACTCTGAGGTTTAATACGCTCTCGTTAAAGACCAGGAATTTATTGAATTCTTTTAAAAAAGAGTGGGAAACCTCTAGAATTCAACAATACTTGAAATATCACCAAGTATTCTTAAAGCAGCAAAAGCAGTCATGAGAGGGAAAATCATCTCTTATTCAACGATAAACGCAAAGAGAAAGCAGATTTATTAGAATTGTAGGAAAATAAAATCAAAACTCTGAGACTGCTTATGTTGCTTCTGCCCAGGAACACATATCATGACCTGAAAAAATTTAAAGCCGCAGTTTAATGACATCAATAAACAAACACAATTCCAGATACAAAGGCTTCGACTGGGAAAGATATGAAACTCAACAATCTGGCAAATTTCTAGCTAATCAGCTTAAAATTAATAAAGAAAATCAACAATCACTTCTATTATGGACTAAACAGGAATGTCACCCATGACCCGTAAAAATTAATAATGCGCTTAAAGACTTTTATCAAAAACTATACACTCCACAGATCAATCCATCAGAACAAAGCATCAACTCATTTCTTAACAATATAAACCTGCCCAAGTTAAACGAAGATCAAATCACAAATTTAGACTCTCCGCCTGTCTGAGTTTACGCAGTTTCGTTACTTATGCCCAACAGCAAAGCACCGACCCGACGGGCTTTCCTGCAGAGTTTTATAAGGAATTCTGGGAACAAGTACCAACGCTTATAAAACAGAAAATTTATCAAGGAAAGCCAATCTCTACCACCTAACATGAAATCACAACATTATCCTCTTTCTAAACCAGACAAAGACTCCCACGAGTCCTTCAAGCTATCGCCCCATTTCTTTAATTAATGCAGATGTAAAAAATTATCTGCAAAGCACTAGCACAGAGAATAGAAAAAGTCACTCACATAATTCACTTTGATCAAACTGGATTCATCAAAGGCAGACACTGATGACAACCGCAGACTCGTTAACATAATAGACTTTACAAATTATCAAACCAGGAAATGACTATACTATCACTGGATGCTGAAAAAGCCTTTGATAGAGTAAATGGAAGTTCTCATTGCTGCCTCCCATAAGTTTCTGGTTTGGAGAATCATTCATCAATTGGATCAAAATATTATATCACAACCCCAATGCATCAGTTAGAACTAATAAAACAAACTTCCAACAGGTTTTTTTTCTTGGAAGAGGAACTAGATAGGTTGCCCACTTCCTTTTCTTTTTGCAATATTTATCGAGCCTCTAGCTGCAGCAATAAGACACGAGAGTATTAAAGGAATTAAAACCAAACACAGCCATCATAAAATTAGTCTCTATGCAGATGACATATTACTGTTTTTAAGTAATATACATTCTGTAAAATGAAACGGCAACAATCATTAATGAATTCTTCTATATCAGACTGGTTCCATTAATTGAATAAATCTGTTTTATTACCACTGAACAGTAATGCGGAGCAAGGACTCACAATACCAGTTAAATCAGGCAATATAAAATATCTAGGTATTTATTTTTCCCCAAAATATCAGAACTGGTGCAGCTAACTACACCCCATTACTGAAACATACAGGACGATCTAACACTGCTGGACCAACCTGCCTCTGTCCCTTATGGGCAAGGTAGCCACGGTAAAAATGAAAATCTTACCCAAAGTTAATTATCTCTTCTTAATGATTCCCACACAACCGCCATTAAAATGGTTCAAAACATTAGACTCATCCATATCAAGCTTTCTATGGAACAATAAACCTGCAAGAATTAGTGTAAAAACTTTAAAATCTGCAAAAAGCTGTGGAAGATTAGAATTACCAAACTCTACAATTACTTTCTTGCAAATAGATTACAATACATCTTAATATGGTTAAAAAATAATCCAGAAACCAACCCATGGTTAGACTTGGAACAGGAGTTATCTGGAAAGATCAACCTGTCAGATCTTCCATTTATCAGCCAAATAGTTAAAAGACAGGATTGTTTCAAAAGTACTAATATAAATGCCACTTTAACAGCCTGGTGTCATATAACCTCATAATAGGGTGAGGGGGTGGGGGGCTTAGCCTGCGATGAGCCTTGGGGTTTACCAGGCAGGCCCCTCCCATGGCTGTCGTAGATGGAGTGGGCCCCTCTCGGCCTTATTTCCACCTTAGACATGTAGGGCCCTTGGTAAATTTGGACATCACTGCCAGCAAGCAGCGGATGTCCTCCTAGCACCCTCTACCCCGCCAACTTTAACCACACCTAGACATTTAGGTCCCTGGTGGGAGGGTGAGGGACTACTGTGAGTAATCAGGAGATGTACCTCAGTGCCCTACCCGCCAATTCTAACTGCACCCCCTAGTACACACACCCCTCCTCAATATATACATTCCAACATAAACACACATGCACACACCCTCTCAAACACACATACACGCACACACATTTTGCAAGGAAGGTGGGACCTAGGACCATCTGTCCCCTGCCTCTTCCCTGGTGGGGGGTACGGCTCCCTTTGGTAACGGCGTGCCGTATGTCCCCGGGTGCCGGCTTCCTGGGCCTCGGGCGGTGTCTTCCAGGCGCAGGGGTTCACATTACATCTGAGCCGGGAGTGCTTGTGTCCCTGGGGGTGGGTTCTTGTCCTTGCTCCTGGTCATTGGGCCCCGCCAAATCTCCAACTGTGGCGAGCCTGCTGGGCCATATTTACAACACCCCTTGTGGGCCCTCTCTTTTTCCGGGTCTCTCTGAGCGGGTGCGGCGGCTCTCTGCCTCGCCCTCCCTGGCCAACCGTGGGCCGGGCGGATGGCTGCCTGGGAGGCGGAGCGGTCTCCCTTTGGGGTCCTGGCTCGCACCTGGGGTTGGGGCGGGGGGATGCCCAGAACTCCTGGGTGGTGGTGGGGTGCTCGTCTGGGGCTGTGGGCGACCTTCTCCGGTGGGGCCTTGCGTTGGGTTCTCCCCGGCGCCGGCGGGGGGGCTGCTCTCCTGGTTGGGCTGGGGCTCTGGCTCTGGCCTTGGCGGTGGCCCTGCTGGCCCTGGCCTGGGTGGCGGGTTTTCACGCTCGGCGGCGGTTGTTCCTCGTCGGCCCTGCATGCTGAGGACTCCGCCACGCTGCTGCTGCGGTAGGGTCTGGGCAAGGGGACATTGGGCACTCTCCTCCTTCTTTCCATCGCTCCACCATCCATTTTTAGAAGAACATAAACACTCACCTGAGCACAGGTGTTAGCTCACCTTTGCACTAACAGTTTGCATGACTGAATGACTGAAATATTTCACACGAGTTGGTTTTAAGGCATAAGTATGCGTGTGAACACTATCTGTTTTGTATACATGTCGACAGGTGGACATTTTTGCAGCTAGCAGGTGTGTTTATAACATTTGAGAGTGTGTGTGGACAGGTCTACTCCTTTTGTACTACATTTGGAATCTACTATATCGATTAACAACCAGTAAACTTGTTGCTTTTATGCTGCTTCACATGGTCTTATCCTTCCTCCTATTATCACCCCCTACCCCTCTCTATCGCCCTTCTTCTCCCCTTCCTTCCGTCCGGTCCAACACCAAAGATTTTCAGACATGATTGAAATTAATAAAGTTTGGCTCACTACAAAAAGTTGGTTTATACATACCTTTGGTTTGTCTGAAGATTAATAACCCCTCTTGTTAAAGTAAAATCTGTCCAACACAAGAGGCCCTCAGCTCTCATCTGTCTGCCCAGCTGTTGGACAGGACAAGTTAAAAAAAAAAAAAAAAAGGTTCAAATGTAGTACAAAAAGGGCAGGGACTGTCCACACACACACTCAAATGTTATCAACACACCTGCTGGCTGAAAAGAAAAAGTCCACATGTCAACATGTACACAAAACAGATAGTGTTCACACACGCATACTTATGCCTTTAAACCAACTAGTGTGAAATATTTCATTCAATCATGCAAACTGTTAGTGCAGAGGTGAGTTAACACCTGTGCTCAGGTGAGTGTTTATGTTTTTCTAAAATGGACGGTGGAATGTGAAAAGAAGGAAGGAAAGTGCCCAGCCATCCCCACACCAAGACCCCCGCCGCAGCAGCGGCAGCCGGAACCCCCAACGCCACACGGCAGCTGGCAGGGAACAACAGACCCCCGGGCGAACCACCCCGCCCCACAGGCCAAGGCCAGCAGGACCGCCGCGAGGCCCCCAGAGCCAGAGAGCAGGGAGGCACGGAGGGAAAGGGAGCGCCGCCCCAGCCCAACCAGGAGGGCAGCCCCCCGTCGCGCCGGGAGAGCCCAACGCAGGGCCCCACCCGAGAAGGGCGCCCACAGCCCCAGACGAGCAGCCCACCACCCCCCAGGAGTTCCGGGCATCCCACCGCCCCAACCCCAGGTACGAGCCGGGAGCCCCCAAGGGAGACCCGCCCCACACTCCAGGCAGCCACCCACCCGGCCTACGGTTGGTCCAGGGAGGAGCAAGGCAGGGGCCAGCCGCCCCCGCCCAGGAGGGGAGCACCCCAGGAAAAAGGGGGCCCACCAGGGGTGTTGTTAACTTGGCCCGACCAGGCTCGGCCAAAGTTGGGGATTTGGCGGGGCCCAGCACCCAGGGGCAAGGACCAGGACCCACCCCCCAGGGACACGGACACCCCCAGCTCAAGTGTAATGTGAACCCCCCCCCCCGCGCGGAGAGAGCACCGCCGGGCCCAGGAGACCAGCACCCAGGGGACACGGCCGCTGTTGCCAAGGACCCCGTACCCCCCACCAGGGAAGGGGTAGGGGACAGATGGTCCTAGGTCCCACCTTCCTTGCAAATGTGTGTGCATGTATGTGTGTTTGTGGGGATCTGTGTGTGCATGTATGTGTGTTTATGTTGGAATATATATTTTGAGGGAGGAGGGGTGTGTGTACTAAGGGGGCTGCAGTTAAAATTGGCGGGTAGGGCACTTAGGGGACATCTCCTGATTACTCACAGTGATGTCCACTCACCCTCCCCACCAAGGGGCCCTAAATGTCTAAGGTGCATTAAAATTGGCGGGTAGGGTGCTGGGAGGACATCTGCTTCTTGCTGGCAGTGATTTCTAAGCACCCCCCCTACCAAGGGCCCTACATGTCTAAGGTGAAAATAAAACCGAAAGAGGGGGGGCCCCACTCTATACAGCAACCATGGGAGGGGGGGACCACTACCAAGTAGCCCCCCCCCAAGGCGCATCGCAGGCTAAGCCCCCCACCCTAATATGAGGTTATATGAGGAAGGGGGTAAGTTGGGGACAGCTGGTAGACTGTCCCCCGGTGGTTAAACAGCCGTCCCCCCCACCCGGCACAGGATGGATCGGTTTTTGTGCTGCTCTTCACCTCAACCAAGCCAAAAGGAGGGGACTCTGAAGGGTCATACACCTGACCGTCTGGACTGGCCCCGAGATGTGGTGGGTCAGAGTGAATGACAAATCCTTCTGGTAAAACGTTAACTCTCAACAGTGCACCATAGTTTGCCAGCACTTCAGACTCCGCTAGTAGACCACGCTTCATTGCAGCTGTTTGCTTTGTGGAGCCTCTGATCATCCGAATAGCTGCAGACTCCAGCTCTGCACGACACGCCCGACTACAACAAGTATCCCAAAATAGACTAGCGGTCAGCCTTGGTCGCCGTAGCTGTGTCCACGCAGGACATTTGGATTGCTGCTGAGTTTCTTTTGCTATCTCGCAGGACAGCTGCGGTGACACTTCTAGAGACTGGAGATGTATTAACTGATGCAAGGTCGGGACGAAACGCAACCTGGAAAAAGTGTGCTGCATCACAGGAAGGGAGGGAAATTCTGGAGCCATGTGGTGTAGGAGGAGGTCACTGGACTTCTTGGTGGTGGCGACAGCTCCATCTCAGAAACCCCATCCAATACAACAGCCGTGAGAGATTGGGGCTGCACCTGGCTTAATTTGCTCCCAGATGCCATCATATCTGGATCTGGCAGTGGTCTTACACGAGAGAAACACAAGATTATTGGTCACACAAAAGAAAAGAGATGAGTGCATAACTACAATTAAATTGTATTCATTATACCTGCAGTAACCATAAGTTGATTAGTCATTACATTAAAAAAAACTTAACTTGCTCTCACAAAGCAACAAAGAGTTAAATTATTCACCTGTATATGCCTTGTACAGTGTGGACCTCAGACCGTCCCTGCCAACGGTTTTGGGCTTTTGCACCACCAGCTCACTAAGGATGGATTCCCTTACAAGTAAAAGGCAAAAGGCAATTATAGTTTGTAGTCACTACTGGGGGTGTTTTTATAATAATTTATAGTTGTTATGGATACACATCAGTTCTTGAATCATAATGACAATTTGATCACAAACCCACCTGTGTTCTTGGTCTGTGCCATCTTTGCAAGCCACTTGTGCAGGCCAGGGGGGTGGAACTGCCTACAGACCCAGCTGTGAATAATGTGCGGTCCGGTATAGGATGGCAACTATGTGATTGCAGAATGCTTTACCAGAAGCACAACTGCAGGCTGGTAAAGGTTGGCACTTTCTGCATCCAGTGATATCTGGAAACAATAAATGAAATAGGTTACAATTAAATAGGTTACAATTAAGTAATTCTTATGTTGCTATGTCAATGTTCATTATAACATGAAAATATAACTTTCAGTAGGGTGACCAGATTTGAGTTTGTAAAAAGAGGAGTAAAGTGAGCTTGTGAGATATTTCTTCGAGAGTAATTGGTGTGCAGAGCTGCATACATAAAGCAAATATGATCACATTTCATCTATGTTCAATGTTATTTTATTATATAGGGATCAAAAAAGAGGACATGTCCAGGAAAAGAATACATCTGGTCACCCTACTTTCAGTAAAACAGTAGTAAGTGAAGAAAGTGCCGCAACCGCAGCAAGAACAAGAACAAACACGCCAGAACGGGCAACTTTTGCCAACCGGCATACTGTCTTTTATAGTCAAACCTCCAGTTTGTGAGGCTCCTCACTCTTTCTCATTGACCTGAAGCATCTACCTCTCACTACCACCTGTCCCTGGAGTATATTTGATACTACAACAAAACATTACGTGTTATCTCACATAGAAAAATACACAATTTTACAATACAATGTCAGTAACATTTCATATTAACATAGTACAGCTTCACCAAATTACTGGTTATGTTACTCTCATGCATTCGCACTTAACCCCTGTGCTATCTTAGATGACCCCACCCTTACATTGACGTTTTCTCCCTACCATGACCAAGGTGGATAAAGTGGGAAAGATTTCATGTAATCCATCGACACCAGTGAGGATGACAAATCAATGAAAATAAAAGGTTCAGCGCACTGTCTAGTGGGTCTAGATGACCCAACTCCCAACGTTAAAGTGCCTAGGATAGCACAAGGGTTACACACACACAAAATATTCATTGCCATGTGTTACACCTTATATCACAAATTCACAACACCTAAGATTTACAGTTGACGTACAGATTTATACCGGTGATGATGCGGCTATGGCTAAGCTAGCTACCTTGGTAATTGTGGATAAACTCTTCATGGAAGAATTTATACCCCTTGTCCAATTTGCTCCCTGTAGTGGACGAATGCATCTCCACACTCTTCACCACATCTGCGCTGGTGAACTTCGGAAGACAACTCAGGCTCGTCGAAAACACTAGTCTAGCTGCCATTTCCCGCCAACAAAGCACAAACAAAGGTCTATTGCTTCAATGTGTTAAATTTGTTAAAAACAGAGAAACAACAATAATAAAAATAACTAATAGGAAAAAAAAACATCTAATTTACAAGAAGAGGTCAGGGTTTAATGTTGTCCAGCCACGTTTAACTTGTTAGATGGAAATTGGATAAAAACTGTTGTGGAATCAGTCAACAATCTTTTGGGCGATGTTGATGACCTGCTGGAGGACTTTCCTTTTAGCTGCTGTACAGCTGCTGAACCAACTGCATAAGCAGTATGTTAATACACTTTCTGCCCAGGTCCTCCAACTTGGCCAACAGCTTGTGTGTGAGAATGGTGTTAAAGGCAGAGGTGTAATCCACAAAGAGCATCCTCACATAGCTCCCCTGCTGCTCCAGATGCGAGAGAGCAACATGCAGAGCAGTTGCTATTGTGTCCGCTGTGGATTTGTTTACCCTGAAAACAAACGGGTGTGGGTCCAGTCCCGCTGGGAGGGCTGCTGTTATGTGACTACGGGCCAGCTTTTCAAAGTACTTCATGGCTGTTGGAGAGAGAGCCACTGGTCTGTAATCATTGAAGCTGGAGATGTGAGGCTTCGTGGGCAAGGGAACTATGCTGGAGTACTTGAGGAAGAGTGGGACCGTTGACTGTGCCAGGGATCGGTTGAAGATCTTTGTGAAGACTGCAGTCAGTTGTTTGTCTGGCTTTGCAGCCTCAGTTCATCCATGTTGTTAGTTAGGGATCTGCCGTTTGGGGGGAATAGGCTGGGGAGTGGCAGGAGCGCAGGTGGGTTTCTGGACTAAAAGATATGTATCCAAGAAAGTATTTATATGTGCACACCTCTGTGAGCATACTTCACGGAGGTCACAGGTGGCTGGATAAAAAAGCATAAATACAAAAGGAAAGCTCCTAGACTCTGCATATAATATAATGCCTCAAATACTTGACGTTTTGAGTCAGGAGGCAAAATAAACTGGAACTTTGGTAAAAGCATATCCGAGCATACGTATAAAAAACAGGGTGTGTTCTTCCCCTGCATGCCTAGATTACAACTGTTACACTGTCAGTGATTGGCTAATGTCCATCACATTTATAGCTGTTTTACAACTTCATCCACTCCTACACTGTTTACTCAAGCCCTGGGCTGAAACCCTGAGCTTGAGCAAACAGCCACGGGATCACGCACCTTTTTATTGGACCCAGAAACTACGTTTTTCTCTCATTACTTGATTATTTTTAGTTAATTTTACCTTCATTTTGTTTTCCAATTCGAGGCCTATTTTTTGCTTGTTGGTTGTTTTTGCTGATTGTTTTTTGAATGCCTGCACAAAGAAAGGCCTGGATTTGCCTTATCAAAGACGGAAGCAAAGAAAGGGCGGGCACCTTTACCTTTTTACCTCTAACAGTTTTTTATGTGTGAAGAACCCAAAGAAGATATTTTTCCAAATTCAAGGTATGTGAATTTGGAAAAATCAGAATATTTTTCATTGGTCTTCGACAAATGAATATGTGCTTATCACTGCAGATCAGCTTCTACCTCGGCTTAACTTTCGAGTTTGCAAGAGAGAGAAAAAAAAACTGAGCTGTGGTTTTCTTTAAAGAACACTTAAAATTTGTTATTGATTTCAGCCTGCTCTAATTTTTTCTTTGATGTGAAAATTGACAATGAAAGAAATTGAGTTTTTGAATCCATGCCTTACATGACATCATAGACTGGTGTTAATTATTGATTGTTGGCCTAAGTTTTTCCAACCGTAATACCTGTGGTCATTGATTATTTGTCTGCATGGAACAAAGAGTCACTGAACCAGTGGCCTAATGTTTTTACAGCTTCAAAGACCCAGATAAAGTCTGAAAGAGAAGTAAAAAAAACTGTTGCTTTTGTTCAATAGCAGTATTTTGGCTTTCTGTTACAATCATGGAAATCAGGGGGCTACTCAGTGGCTAAGTGGTTAGAACCCTCACCCCACAGTGAGGACGCCCTTACTCAATGTCAGACTGGAACCCCTTTACCTTGGAGTTTGCATGTTTCTCATGTTTCTGCTGAAGCTGGAGCTTCCCACTGTCCAAAAACATGGTTTAGGTGGTTACATGGTTTAATTATAAGCCTTCAAATTTTCTCCAGGTCTAAATGTGTGTATGTGGCTGCATGACTCTATAGGTTTGTTTTCACCAGCCTCGGCAACGTGTATTTAAGTGGTCAATTCCAATGAAAAGTCTGTTTAAACACACGTTTCGGGCATGTGCATTGATAAACCAGGTCAAAATCTGACCAATTAGGGATTCTGACTTGGAATTATGGATTTATAGATTGTGTCCCTTCTCATTCACTGAAGTGCCAACCGTTTGAAAAGTGATAATGGAGGATAAATTAATAATTGTGTTCGACCGGATTTGAATGACACCAAGTCTTACATATGTCGGTATAGAGCTGTGAAAGAAGAAGCCTGGAAATTTAATTCATGAGATTTGCACCACTTTGGCATTTTGCACCAAGCCTCATGCGCTAACAAAAAAGAAGAAAAAAAAGAAACCCCTCTTGTGTTGTCAATTCTAAATACCATGGTCAAACTTGCATCCAAGAATGCGCATTCGTGAGTTCGTCTTCGTGCATTGTATGCCTGGTGTGTTGGTATCTTAAGACAGAATGGCGACCTGCCCAGGTTGTACCCTGCCTTCCACCAACAGTAGCTTCAGCAACCCATGAACCCAAATTTGGGATTTGGCAGATTTGAAAGATTGATGAAAATCAGGCCTTTTAGGTCACTGCCATTACTCTGTCAGCCATCTTTAATGGTTTATTTAAACATCCAGGTATGTGCAGATATTTTCCCCCTTTTTCCGTATGGTCGTGGGGGATGTACTCATTTTCTGAACTCACCTTTATGACAAAGAGGCTGGATACTGGTTGTTTGAGCTGCTCTTCAGGAGAAGTGTCGGAAGAGCTCCATATAGTGTTCTTTTTTTTTAACATTACTTATGATTTTTTTTTCAAACCATTACCACTTCTGAATAGATTTGCTAATTTTTTGTTTTGATCCATCAGGACTATGTATGATATGATGGAAATTGCAACTTCTGTTTACAGTAATGCCTTCATTTGATAATAATTGTAAATTTATTACACAGTACGGGGGCGACAGTGTCTCAGGCGGTTGAGCGAGTCATCCAATGATCGAAGGGTCGGCGGTTCGATCTCCGCTCCCACAAGCCAACTGTCGTTGTGTCCTTGGGCAAGACACTTCACCCTCCTTGCCTCCAGTGTGGCTCCACTGGTGTGTGACTGTGCATGAATGATCCCGGTGATGGTCAGAGGGGCCATAGGCGCAAACTGGCAGCCACGCCTCTGTCAGTCTGCCCCGCAGGGCAGCTGTGGCTACATCAGTAGCTTACCATCACCAAGTATGAATGAGGAATGAAAGAATAATGGACACAATGTAAGCGCTTTGAGCGTCTGGAAAAGCGCAGAAAAATCCAATCCATTATTATTATTATTATTACAAATTAACTAGCATCTTTCTGAGCACACAAAATCGAGACAAACATGAACTTATGCAAATCAAATTTAATTCTAGGACAAATTTCAGAGTTATAATTGTTCCCATTTTTTTCTACCTTATTGAAAGCCTTATTGGAAGCCTAATCATGGAAATGATGGTTGATTTAATTTAAATGGACTGCAGTTAAATGATTACTGCTTTACATGTCTAAAAGCACCAATTTTTTAATGTGAGTCCCACCTTTTCTGATCTATGTCTCACAGTATTTTAGTTGAGCTATTGATGTCACTTAGATGTTAAGAAGAAACTATTAGAGACTGTTTTATTAGCTAAAGCCTCAGTATTTATTTAGACTCCTGCAGTAAAACACTTAAGTAAATCAACGGATTTGATTACATTTAATCAATGAACTTATTAAAAAAAATGTTCAACACTATTTCTGTCACAATCTTTTTTGACATTTAGGTGTTGAAGTGAAGGATGGGATCTGTACTTTCTTACTTTTGCAACTTGAATACAAAAGAGAAAAAACAAGGTAAGCTCTGCAGAAAATAAACTTTAAAGGACCATTTTTTTAACCTAAGACACAAAACATTAATAAACAAAAATTGCAGATTACACATTTACAATGATGTAAGTGGTAATTGATTAATTAATCAATTCATTTTAGTCCTTTTTAAACTGTGAGTGACTGTTATTTTCCAGAGGAAGAACGAGTCCTGCGAGCCAATGACAGAGGATTCAACTTGTCTTTCCAGTATGCTGTAAGTCCAGAGGGAAACTTCGTTATGAACATTTTGGCAGCACCAGATGTTTCTGTCTTAAATATCTTGTAATACTGTAATCATTTCGCCAAATGGCTTTTTCTTTTTCTTCTTCAACACTGCTCTTTCTGTCGATTAATTAAAATGATAAAGTAAATGCTATTTGACATTTTATTTTCAAAAAGTTCTTTCATGTATAGCCAATGACGGTCATCATAGCAGCAGGTTGACACGATATTGGAGCGCCCTGGCGCAGATTTCATTAATTTTACACAAAAATGGCCAGTTATGGTCAAGGAAAACTGCAAGGAAAAAATAAGAAAACTTTTTGAGGGGGCAAGCGCTTCATCCCTTCATCCTGCCCGCTTGACCTAAAGGCACCACAACATTTTTAGAACACAGCAGTTATTTTACAAAACCACAGAGAACAAAAAAATTTGCCCCACAGGAGCCGGGACTGGCTCCAGAAACCATATAATGGTATATAGAGGGTTAAGAAAAGGAATGTAAGTGAAGAAATACATAATTCTTTACTCCTTTTATTATTAGGCTGAACTATCTTTTATTTTGAAAAATCATTTCTTTTGAAAAATGACCGGATCAGGGTGCTAAATTAGTCCAGTAGGGGGGAAAAAAACAACAGCTGTGTACATATGCTGCCTCTCTCACCCTTCTCTCCCAAGTCCTCTACCAGAGGCCTGGGAGCTTGAGGGTACTGCGCAGTATCTTGGCTGTTCCTAGGACTGCGCTCTTCTGGGCTGAGAGGTTTGAGGTCTTTCCAGGGATCTGTTGTAGCCACTCCTCCAGCTTGGGGGTTACTGCACCGAGTGCTCCAATTACCACAGGCACCACTGTCACCTTCACTTTCCATGATCTGTCCAGTTCTTCTCTGAGTCTCTGGTATTTCTCCAGTTTCTCATGTTCATTCTTTCTGATGTTCCCATTGCTTGGCACTGCCACATCCACTACAGCGGCTTTCCTATGTGTTTTATCCACCGCTACAGTGTTTGGTTGGTTCGCCATTACCATTCTATCAGTTTGGATCTGTAAGTCCCACAGGATCTTTGCCCTCTCATTCTCTATCATCTTCGGAGGTGTTTCCCATTTTGATCTTGGGGTTTCCAGTCCATATTCTGCACACATGTTCCTGTATATAATTTCAGCCACTTGATTGTTGCGCTCCATGTATGCTTTCCCTGCCAGCATCTTACACCATGCAGTTATGTGCTGGATTGTTTCAGGTGCCTCTTTGCACAGCATACGTCTTGTCTGGTGTGGTAGATCTCTGGTGCTCAGGGCTTGTTCCTGAGCTGCCAGGATAAGTGCTAAAGCACTGTAGGACTTCTTGATATTAGCCACTTCAGTTATGGTCCAGTGGTACATCCCATGCAGGGGTTTGTCCTCCCATGAAGATCTGTCTTCCAGCACTGTATCCTCTGATCTCCATTGCCTGAGACATTCACTGAGCACACTGTCAGTTGGGGCCTTGAGCTTGATGTATTCATGCATCTTGGATGTTTCATCCTGGATAGTGGCTTCTACGCTCACTAGTCCTCGGCCTCCTTCCTTGCGGCTAGCATACAGTCTCAGGGTGCTGGATCTGGGATGGAACCCTCCATGCATGGTGAGGAACTTTTGTGTTTTAACATTCACGGTCTGTATCTCTTCCTTTGGCCATCTTATTATTCCTGCAGGGTATCTGATAACTGGCAGCCAATAGCTATTTATTGCCAGGGTCTTATTTTTGCCATTGAGCTGGCTTCTCAGGACTTGCCTTACTCGTTGGAGGTATTTAGCTTTTGCAGCTTTCCTTGTTGCCTGCTCCAGGTTGCCATTTGCCTGCGGAATTCCAAGGTACTTGTAACTGTCGTCAATGTCTGCTATTGTTACTTCTGGGAGTGAGACCCCTCCTGTGTGGACTACCTTGCCTGTCTTTGTCAACATTCAGTTGCATCTTTAGAGCCCGAATGACATCCAAATGTCAGGACTGTAGATCCTGGTGGTGTGGATCAGGGAGTCAGTGTCACGCTCGCTCTTAGCATATAGCTTGATGTCATCCATGTAGAGGAGGTGACTGATGTTGGCCCCATTTCTGAGTCGGTATCTATAGCCAGTCGTGTTGATTATTTGGCTGAGGGGGTTCAGACCTATGCAGAACAGCAGTGGGGACAGAGCATCACCTTGGTATATGCCACATTTGATGGACACTTGTGCAAGTGGCTTGCCATTGGCTTCAAGGGTGGTTTTCCACAGCTTCATTGAGTTTCTTATGAAGGCTTTAAGATTCCTGTTGTAATTGTACAGATTCAAGCATTCGGTGATCCACGTGTGTGGCATTGAGTCATAGGCTTTCTTGCAATCAGTCCAGGCTGTGCACAGGTTGGTGTGCAGTCTGCAGTCTTAAACGACAGGTCATTGGCTGGTAGTTGGATGGGACTGTACCCTTGAGGGATCCTTCTGGATCAGGATCGTTCGCCCTTCCGTTAGCCATTCGGGTTGAGTCCCATCTCTTGTCAGCTGGTTCATTTGTGCTGCCAGGCGCTCGTGGAGTCCAGTCAGTTTCTTTAGCCAGTAGGCATGTATCATGTCAGGGCCCGGTGCTGTCCAGTTCTTCATACCTGAAACTCTTTCTTGGAAGTCTGCCACTGTGATGGATACTGGATTCTGCTCAGGGAAGATGTTCTTTTCTCAGAGAGACCAGCCACTGGGCATTGCTGTTATGTGCTGCCTCTTTCTCCAATATGCTTTTCCAGTACTGATCAGTTTCCAGCCTTGGTGGGTCTGCTCAGCTGTTTTGACCCTGCCACTGAGGGTACACTTTCGCATGCTGAGTTGCGAACAGCCTGTTTATCCGTCTGGCTTCATTGTCTCTTGTGGACCTCTTTAGGCGGCTGCTCAAGGCTAAGAGCCTTTGTTTGGCAGTTTCCAGTGCTTCAGGTATAGGCATCTGGCTGTATCTCGTAGGTGCTTGCTTTCTCAATGTACCTCTTTGACCCTCTGTCAGCTTACTCACTTCCTTCTGAGTTGCATTGATTTTGGCCTCTAACCGTTGCTTCCATGGTGGGTATTGTATTCTCCCATGGTTGCTCTTATAGCCAAGTATCTCAAAGATCACTGCTGGTGAAGTGTAAACCAGTTCTTTGGTTTCTGTGATTGTTGTGGTAGGAATTGCCCTCAATGCTTCATTCCCAGTTTGCAGAAGACTTTCAGGCGGTACATCACTTAACCGTTGTAGCTGGTGTCGGGGTTGCCTAGTGCAGGGGTCGGCAACCTTTTTTACTCAAAGAGCCATTCTGGACCGCCACTAATGAAAAGAAAGCACCCGGAGCCACAACCCGTTTTGACATCATTATATATATAATACATGTATATATTATATCAAGGGTGCTCATTACATCGATCTTCAATGACATGAGTGTAGATCACGGGCCAGAAAAGATAAAAAAAAGTACTTCTTAAAAATCCACCAGCCAATCAAATTCCTCACTGAGAAGTACAGGACTTGATTGACATGTAGATTGGACATTGTGTTCTGAAAAGGATGATACCGCGGTCGCGTTGGGAGGTGCCACCAGGTGAAGTTCTGGTCTGATCGCTGCATGGAGCGATGTGTTTATCAATGCATGGTAGAAACTGAGAATGTGGAGAGATGAGGTTTATTATTTTGAAGAGTTCTACTTGGTAATCATGTTTCCATGTTTGAGTTCATAAAATCATCCCAGGGAAAGTCTCTGCTTCAACTCCCGCAGGGAAAGCTGCGTCTCAATCTGACGCCGTGTTTCCATCTCTCTGACAGAGTTTGAAGCCAAAGCCCCTCCTCAGCCTCTTTACCTGCTTTTCCTCTCTACCTGTTTACCTGTTCAAATCCTCTGCAGGTGAGAGTTGGTTTCCCCACGCTCCTCAGTGTGTCCTACACAGAGAGCGCAAAATACGATAGTCGGGGCGCTCCAGCGCAGCACAAGGATGAAAGAGCCGGACGCAGGTTATAGCGAGGATAGAGCAGGTTAAGCAAATGAATGGAAGAAGGCGGCCCGCTCAAGAAATATTCAATATTGTACACAGTTTATTATTAGTCTGAACTACCTTTTATTTAGAAAAATCTTTTATTTTGCTAAATCAGTCCAGTGCGGAAAAAAAACATAAACAAAAGTTATGTTTGGCGGTTTTTGGCTGGGTCTGGCGGTTTTCAGATGACTTTTGGGCTGGAAAACTGTGACTCTATCTGGCAACACTAGCGCGAACTCTCTGTCATCAGCGAGTTGCTTTCTGCCCTGCGGCATGTCAAGTTCCCGCAAGTGTTGCCAGATTGGGCGGTTTTCCGCCTCATTTGGGCAGTTTTGGTTCTAAATTTGCAGGTAGAAATGGCTTTGGGCGGCGTATGCATAATTTGGGCGGTTTAGGGTCGGTTCGGCGGGTTTTTCCCCTCATGAATATATAATTAATTCACTTCATGAATTCATTAATTCACTTCATTTCCTTTAAAAAAACAAAAAAACGTCAGTGTTTGTAACATGTTTAGTTAGGCTGTGTGCCTGTTGGAGTCTTATGTACTGAAGCTCCGTATACGCACCAGGCAGAGAGGATAATGGGCTCTGTCATTAGAACCTGTTGGGGGTGTACAATGCCCCTCCTCTTAGAAATTGTGTTATTTAAAGCAGTGTTTTTCAACCAGTGTGCCGCGGAACACTAGTGTGCCGTGGGAGATGGTGAAGTGTGCCGTGAGAAATTGCCCTCATTAACTGATCTAAAAGCAATTACCATCTCCAGGAAATTAGCTCTTTGTTCATCCAAACAGGCCCTGATAAAACACTGAGAAGTTAAAAATATGAAATATCATAAAAAAAAATTTCTTCGTGTTTATATGATTCTATTAAAGACATTTTTATAAGAATAACGGGATACCGTGATTTAGCTGCAGCTATAACTGTGTAAGGAAAGTCCCGCCCCTTTAACTGTCTCCACCAATCAATCTTGAAGGCTTAATCACATGCCATCAGTCTGACCAATCAGAAGTGATTAAAGTATTCACTTCCTTGTTTCGATTTAGCGCAAAAAAGTCTCTCTATTCTAAAAAAAATTCCAGCTAAAGCTCGCTTTAGCGGTGTAGCTTTCCACAGAATCTGGTATCAGACCGTGGAACAAGTGAACAAAACCATGAAGCTCAGAGACACTGGTCTTTCTGCGGTCGGCGGATTATCGGCACTACATCTCCCATGATGCAGTAAAGTCACTGTCTTAGCGCACAACGAGTCTCTCCTCTTAACGTCTTAAAACAACGAACACCCATCAAACCGTTTTTGAATCTTTTGACTTAATTTTTAATACATCTTTTAGAAAAAAACAGCTGCAGCTTCCAGCTTTTTCTGCAACAATTATCACAAAAATGCATGTGAGATTGCAGAGCGGCTGTAGATCAATACAGACTGAGCTTTTTCTTTTTTCTTTTATTTATCTATTTTTTTGGATGATGGTGTGCCGCGGGATTTTTGTCAAGGTTTAAGTGTGCCGTGGCTCAAAAAAGGTTGAAAACACTGATTTAAAGGATGATACCGCGGTCGTGTGTGGGCAGAGCTAAAGTTATGGTCTGATCGCTGACATATCTGCCGTTGCACCTTTGCAGCCACGCTTCTCACACACGGAAGTAAACTGGAAAAAGCTGATCACCACAATGTCAGCCTTTTTCAGAGCATTGTACACAGCCCTCTGATCCATCAGGTCCCTCAAATAGAATTTGAGGTTCTGCAGAACTTTAGCCTGCTTTGCTAGCATGTTAGCAGATGCTAAGCGCATTAGCTTATTAGCTGCTGCCGTGCTTCATTGTCTATCTATCTTATTTATCTGAGCCTCTAAAAAACACAGAAATCCATCTTTTCATATCTTACTGGCAGCAACATGGCTCATAGTTTCTTTATGGTATCCATTCCAAGTAAAAACTAAGTATTTCATGTCTCATAACAACAGAACAAGCTGCCTCTGGCTGCAGGTTTTGTGCAGAGGTGGGACTGGTCAAAGAGGCTTCGTGTGCTCTGCTGCCAACTAGCGGTCGGAGGGTGAAGTGGACAACAAGAGTCAGACGCTGAAGGACGTTCAGAAATAATTAAATAAATATCAATCTGGCAGCATTTTGAATCGATACAAGTATTGCCAAATGACATATTGCGATATATTGCCGAATCGATTTTTTCTTACACCCCTAGTATCCTTTCGCAGGGCGCGTATTGGGATACGTATCGTATCGCCAGACACTTGCCAATACACACCCCTAATTTGGAGTCCATGATTATGTTGGCAAATAGAGCCAACAGATGTGGAAATATTAAAAAACATGAAGCTTGCAAAAGTAGCTCACATGCCAAAAAAGTGTGGGCAACCCTGATTTAGATGGACCTAATTCACACAGTTTGTAAAGATGGCCTATTTTTGAACAGACCTATTAGCAAATTCATTTATGATGCATTTAAGAAACACCTCCTGCATTTTAAAAATCTCCATATGTTTGTGTTTGCATGAACTTACAGCCAACACGAGGATGTTCATCAGATGATCAATGCTTGTGCGCTTAAATACTGTTTTGCCGCAGTTCTGCATGAGCTTGGTGTCAGGACCTGGGCAGATTTATTGACAGAATGACAGGTAGAAAAATCAAGTTCCTTAAATTATACTGTAGAGATACTGAGCTTTCTTTCTTTTTCCTTTTGTCAAACAAATATATAAACATTCATAACTATTCATATTATATTTGATACATGCATTTCTGAGAGCCCTTTCACATTAGTATGATTTTAACTTTCCTTAAAAACCCAGTGGATATAACTTGGTCCATATTTTCTGGCCTGTAGTTAAACACCATTCCACTAGGGCAGTAGAATGACTTTTCCTGCTCGTTTCAAAATAGGTGCTTCCATGAAAACCCTTTGGCGGGAAAGGTTTAGCTAAATTTCAAAACTTAATGGTGAGAATAACCCATCTATTGTTATTACATTTTGTAAATGACAACTTGTATTGAAAGAATGTAAAAAAATTTATAAAACAGTTACACCATGTTAAAAATGTGTGGATCAGATTTGAGTCCATTGGTAAATAAGGTGGTTTTTTTTCCTGAAAGTCTTGTCAGAATTTTAGGATCTTAAACTAACATTGTTGTAAACAAAAACCTACCAAATTACCCCAAGTATCATAATTGATTATCTTAAGCTAATAAAAAAAAAAACCTATGTGTGGATTTCATCATAGGTTTTAACAAACATCTTAATTAAAAAATATTTGAATATTTGCCAAGTCTTTGATGTAGCAGGCTTTAAAGGATTAAAGATAATTCCCCTTGATATGTTTCAACTCGCTCTACCTTTGTGAAATATGAGGTTTTCTCAGAGTTTGCAATAATATACTTCTGCAGCAGACTTGTTTAGTATGAAAATGTCCTATTTATAACTGTTATTTTTACATCTGGTATAAAAGAACATTATACACACATGAAAGACCAGGAAATCTGATCTCTAGTAAAGAACTCAAAGATAATTGTCCTCATCTGGTTATAATCTCAAGCGGAAGCATAATGCTGCCGCTTAAAATGGCTCAAAAGGTTATTGAACATTGGAGGCAATTACTTTTTGACTTTTGTGATCTATTGCTTTCTTTTAACAACTGTATTTTAAACTTTTCCGAACAGATAGGTGACTGTTATTAAGTTTGGAAGCTGGAACAGGTATACATTATTATCCGCACTGGGTAAAAAACAAGCATGAAAAACAATCTTAACTGAACTGACAGAGCAAAGGTTTACCTCCAAACAAGACCAGACCAAAACACCATTCTGTGTTCCTGAGTGTACATCCTCTGAGCAGCACTCTGTCATTGTCCAGACTGTAGGCTTGTCCATTCACAGTCAAAGTACCTTTGAATTTGTCCAAGCAGTTATTGGGAGGCTCGCATAGCACTTCACCTACAAATCACATGTTTTAGATGAAAGAGAACAGAGAAATCTCACTTTGGATTAGTGGTCAAAATGATTCCATATGTATCTTGGAAATAGATTAGTTCATTTTTGATAGAGAGAGAAAAGGGTAACTGGAGTGTATATTTAAATCTAGGATAAATAAAACAATTAAACAAGTAAAACTTAAAATCTTATTAGCAGTTTTATTTTTACATTTTCATAAAATTTTTATATTTAAGCTTCTGTTTGTGTTTTTATCTAAAGTATTAATTTAAAGACTGTTTTTCAAATATATTACCTAACAAGACTGACTGCAACAAAACCGTTCATTATGTTTGCAAAACGTCCCTTTTTCATTTGTTGATGTCTTCAAATCTTAAATATTTTCGTTTTTTTTTTAAAGCAAAGAAAGTAAAAACATACAATGTTTTCCTTCATATTCCTTCCTGTCTTTGAGTATTTTAACAAATAGTTCACAAATTTGTACCATTAAAAGTAGCAAGTGCCTCAATGCTGTCCCCCATCTCTCCAGTTACAGTCAGGGCCTGTTTCACTTTCAGGTTTGTTTCACTGCAAATAGAAAATAGATCAAGAAGGGAATTCAGACAGCATGAGGCTAAATCTGCCAACTACTGTTTGTGAGCAAACAAAGACAAGCACCATAATGACACGCAAAAATCCTTAGATTACTGCTTCTGTCTGGAGGGTGATCTATTTTCCTTTTTAAAAAATGTTTCTGAGGTTCTCATTTTCTAATTAAATAAATTCTCATTTACATTAACTAGGATGTGACAGCAGAACATGGGCTCAGAGGCTGTTGGGAGGGGCAAAAGAACCAGTCATCATCAAGTTTTGAGGAAAACTTCCTGGCGTCCAATTAGGACTTTAAACACTGAATCTTTGACCAAATGAAAAGTAAAAACAATGATGTTTGTCACATATTTTTTAAGTAACTTGAAAAAACAATTGCAATATTTTGCTTCTACCTTGACCAGCACCACACTCACCCATCTAACTCAGCTGTTTCCACATAGACCAGATTGAGAGGCTCACTGCTAGACAGCAGCAAGAGGTCTGCCTATGAAGATAAAGTAAAGGATTTAAAAAAGGAAATTATGTTTTTCTAACTATATTATGAAAACAGGACAAGAAATATTTGCACTGTTCCTATTCCCAATTTCCTTTGTTATTCATCTTTTAAAACGTTTTGTAATGTTACATCTTACTATATTGGGGTAAATCCATTGACTGTACAAGAGATCTGAAATAGAATGATGGCGGAATAGCTGTTTATTTCTCTATAGAAATGTTTGGAATTTTGGCTTCTTGGAACCAGCGGTTACTTCCTGATTGGAACACCGGGGGGGGGGGGGGGGGCTGTCACTCAGTGCAGTTCTTATAGAATCAATGGTTCACACTGATAGGTGTATACCAAAGGTTTTGAATTCAAAAGACAGATAGAAAGGAGATGCTTTTTGTACGGCATCATTGTAGTATTTTAACAAACCACATCATAAGACTGTAATATTATTTTAGCACACTGCAAAAAGGATGTGAAAAATGATGTCCCATCAGTCTAGTGCAGAATTTCAGGAGGCAGCAAAAGCATCTCTGTCTGCTAATCATATTAACAACTTCATACTCACTGTGACAAACTCATTGTTCTCCAGTTTTATTATGTCTCCAACTTGAACATCCATCCATTTTTCTTTCTTCAGTCTGTATAAAATATGATAACAGTGTCTATCATTTCATTTTGGCTGTGTACACATATACTAAAAAGTGCAAATGTAGAATTGATGTATTGCGTGACTCACTCTCCATCAATGAGGACCTCCACTTCACGGTTATTGACTTGTTTGTCACATTTATGTCTGTTCTACTCAGATGACAACAAAGAAATAAAAAGTCTTATTTAGAATAGTCAGAATAAAAGAAAAATATATATATTAATATTTTAATCTCACTATATCATCACTGGCGTCTTTGGCTGCTGTTATAGACAGCACAATAGCCAACGGTACAGCTGTAGTGAACCAGGACAGAGAGGACACTTGTGGAATCATCTGTCAACACAGAAACAAAAACATTGATTAAAAAATCACTCTGGAATTTATATAAAATCAACAAAGTGAGACATCGCTTATTATTTGTTTGTTACTTTATTTGTTTATTTTTTATGGTTTTTGGAAAAAACTGAAGAAAAAATGTCTACCTGAAGAATGAGCAGGAAGAGGAAGTAGGCATTAGCAAGCCTCCTGAATTGCTCGAAAAGGTTAAGAGGCAAGAAAGTAAAAATGTTGTATTTGGAGGTTCTGATGGCATTGTTCTGAAACAAAAAAGAGAAACATGATATTTTCAGTTAGTAAATAAGTAAAGGATAATGGCTGACAAAGTGTGAATAATTATCAGAAATTAGTGCATGCAGTGGAAGCCTGAACCTATGAAAGCATATGTATCTCATATTTCAAAATAAAAATCAATACTGGAAATACTTTTTTTTAATTTTACAATGAAGCTGCGTTTGTTGACTCAAAAATAAAATTAAAAATCAAACCGCCAAACAGCTTTCACTTTTTCTTCATCAACACCTCTCATTCTTTTGCATAATTAAAGCGATTATTCGCTTTTACATCTACTGCACAGACATTGTCGTATAAATCCTTTCCAGTCAGCAGGTCCAGGGGGGAGGCCAGTGTTGCCAGATAGTGTCACAGTTTTCCAGCCACAAAGTCATCTGAAAACCGCAAGACACAGCTAAAAACTGCCCAACGGGATATATATATATATATATATATATATATATATATATATATATATA
>CM074502.1:19974275-20024687 GCA_037389245.1 Oryzias sinensis | reverse complement strand
TCAAGGCCCCAACTGACAGTGTGCTCAGTGAATGTCTCAGGCAATGGAGAGCAGAGGATACAGTGTTGGAAGACAGATTCTCATGGGAGGACAAACCCCTACATGGGATGTACCACTGGCTGAGGCTTGTCCCTCTCACCCCCAACCAGTATTCCCCCCAACCACCCTGATTGTTGGGGACTAACCAGGTATATAAGGTACATCAACGCCATTACCAGATCCTGAGGTTCTGCTTTACCTCCCGACCAGTGTCATTCGGATTGTAGTTTACATTGGAACCAATAACACTTCAGCAGTCCGAAATCACAAAAAGGGAATTTAGGGAACTTTTCACTCTTTTAGCCAACACTGGGAGAATTGTTTTTATTTCTGGACCTATGCCCACACTTACTAGAGGATCTGCACATTTCAGCAGGATCCTCTCCCTCCACACCTGGCTGCTGTCCACCTCCCACACGCACAGGTTTGGTTTTAAATGTACGCTCATTATCAAACAAATCATTTCTTATCCACGACTTAACTTTAGATCATAATCTAAATGGCCTGTTTTAAAACAAAGACTTGGAATTGTGGTTCAACTGGTTCACTGTTTGAAGCAACTCCACCCTTTTTTCACTTTACAAACAAAGACAGAATACAAGGTAGGGGTGGGGGGACTGCTGCTATCCTGTCTGCTTTTATTAGTTCTACAGACAAAGTGTCTCGCGAATACACGTCTTTTGAATACCAGGCCATTGTTTTTAATAATCCCACTGTGTTGTGTTTGATAGTGTACAGACCCCCAAAGTGTAACTCGTCTTTTAATTCTGACTTTGCAGAGCTGCTTTCAATTATACACTTAGATTTTAGTAGAATAATTATTTTGGGCGATTTTAACCTATATGTGAACAATCCATCTGACTCATATGTCGAAGAGTTTTTAAACACTTTAGCAACAATGGATTTTACTCAGCATGTCAGTGTTCCCACCCACAACAGGGGTCACACTCTGCATCTTTTAATCACTTGTGGCCTGATGGTCAATGTGACCTCTGTTGTGGACGTTGGTATCTCAGATCACTCGTGTGTGTTTTTTTACTATCAATGGCTTTGTCACCCAAAGACTTCCAAAGATAACTGTTAGAATGCATTGTCTATACCCTGAAGTGGCTGCAAACTTCACCTCACATCTGAAACACAACCAACCAAACACACTTGATGTATCTGTCCAAAATTTCAATAACAAGCTCATATCAATAATGGAAAGGTCGCTCCCTTAAAACTAAAAACGGTAAAAGCCAAAGCACACCCTCCTTGGAGAACAGAAGAAACCAAGAGACTCAAGAAAATCTGTAGGGTTGCAGAACGAAATTGGCACAAAACAAACTAACAATTCATTACCAAATCTTTAAGGGAAAACTAACCCAATACAACAAATTTATCAAACATGCAAAGCAGGGATACTATTCAAAATTAATAGCTGACAATTTTTCTAATCCAAAGATTCTTTTTTCCACCATTGACCAACTAATCAGTCCAGTCTCTTCCAGCCCATGTTCTATTCTTAGCAGTTTAAAATGTGAAGAGTTTGCAGTCCACTTCACTGATAAAATAAATAACATTAGCTTTAATATCACCCAACAACCACTAACAGTTCAGTCTGTTACATTCTGTTTGCCTTTTAAGTACACACTAGAGAGTTTTGCCTTGGCCGATGCCACAAAGCTGCGGAAAGGGATTTCCCAACTTACAAGTAAAACCTGTTCTCTGGATCCCAACCCCACGTCTCTTTTTAAGTCGGTGTGTTCACCCTGTGAGGAGGAACTCCTGAACATTGTTAACTGCTCTTTTCAGACTGAGATCTTTCCCACATCCTTAAAGACTGCAATAGTGAGACCCACTCTGAAGAAGAGCGGTTTAGATGCTTCAAATCTAGATAATTACAGACCAGTGTCAAACCTGCCATTTTTAAGTAAGATTTTAGAAAATTAGTTTTTATCCAACTAAATGATTTTATTAATAAAAATAATATTTTGGAAAAATTTCAGCCTGGTTTTAGATCAGATCACTCCACAGAGATGGCGCTGGTCAAGGTTATAAATGATCTCAGGTTCAATTTTGATGAAAAGAAAACATCTGTTTTAGTATTGCTGGACCTGAGTGCAGCCTTCGACACAGTTGACCACTACATTCTTCTAAACAGACTGCATGATATGGTTGGAATCACTTGAACTGTGTACAGCTGGTTTGAATCCTACCTCACAGGAATAGATTTTATTGTCAGTGTAAATGATGGATCATTTAGCACTGTGGGCCTCGCCTGTGGAACAGCCTGCCTGACGACGTGAGGGCTTCAGCCACTGTGGAGGTTTTTAAGAAAAAACTTAAGACACATCTTTTTACTAAAGCTTTTACATAGTTTTTTCCTTGTCCACGTTTTTATTTGATTTTATAAAATTTTAACAGCTAATTTTATTTGTTTTGATTTTAATGGAGGGATGTGTATGTGTTGGGTTTTTGTGTGTTTTTATTAATTAACTAATTTTATTATTATTTGCATTTATTTTTATTATTGTTTTTATTACTTTTACTATGTTTATTATTTTAACTATAATATTTTTTATCTAATCTTTTTTATTCTTTCTCTGGGAAGCACTTTGAGATGCTATGTAGCATGAAAAGCGCTATATAAATAAAGTTGAATTTGAATTTGAGTAACTGAAGTGGCTGGTATCAAGAATTCTTACCAATGGCTAGAAATGGCTGGCCTACAGGACAACACTGAAGCACTCATCCTGGCAGCCCAGGAACAAGCCCTGAGAACCAGAGTGATAGAGGCTCAGATCTACCACACCAGACAAGACCCAAGGTGTAGGCTGTGCAAAGAGGCGCCTGAAACAATCCAGCACATAACTGCAGGGTGTAAAACGCTGGCAGGTAAAGCATACATGGAGCGCCACAATCAAGTGGCTGGAATAATATACAGAAGCTTGTGTGCTGAATATGGACTGGAAACCCCAAGGTCAAAATTGGAAACACTCCCGAAGGTCGCCTGTGGGACTTCCAGATCCAGACTGGACTAGGATGGTAATGGCGAACTAACCAGAGTTATTCTAGTGGTGGATAAAGAACAGATCCGTGGCTGGGTAGCTCGCTTGGTAAGGTGGTAAGGTGGAAGGCTGCCACGCAGGAATCCCCAACAATGGTAATGGGGCAATTACCATAGCAATGGCGAGCAATCAACATCACCCAGTGGGTGACCCTTGGGTGAGACCCTTAACGCATGGCATTTCTAAAGCGCTGCTGGCTACTTTCCTGTAGGAAAACCATGTGGTACAGGCAAACACTTCTGCCTCAGTGGGCTCGATCCATCTGGCGGGAACTGCTGAGGCACGCCGGGCAATCTGGGCCTCAATAAACATTCCAGTGGGCCGGAGTGGTCTTCTGCCGGGGACTTGACGTGCCGTGGGGCAAGTAACGAATTTCTGATGACAGACAGACTGCGCTCAGTGTACATCATCACGTGTGTGCAGTGAAGTATGTATCAGAGGATGTTCAATTGGCCGTTCTGCATGTCAATCAAGTCAAGTCACAGCTGTGAGGATTTTGATTAGCTGACGGATTTTTTTTAAATATATTTTTATTTTTTGGTCATTTATCTTTTCTGGCCTGCGATCTACCCCCATGTCCTTGAAGGTCGACCAGTCGATTGCGATCGACGTAATGAGCACACCTGATCTAAATGAATGATCTGTTGTAGTTTCATTAAGGTATGTCTTATATCTCTTTTTTCAAATCAGATCTTTGGTTTTCTTGCAACAATGTGCGCCATTCTATCCATCTGCAATGCAATCTGGGAGGCAAATGAAGGCTCTGCGTTCACAATGTTTCTTCCTCGTGAACCAGGTGTGAGTGGTTCTCTTTCATCCTTCCTCACCTTCTGGTCCTACGTCATAGTCCTTAACACGGTGGTGCCCATTTCTCTCTATGTCAGGTACATTTACAAAAAAAAAAGAAGTCTCTTTATGTTATTTTAATTTTACATTGGTAGAGTTTGACCACCTTTTGCATGCTTGACTTTCAGCGTGGAGATCATCCGTCTTGGAAACAGTTTTTTCATTGACTGGGACAGGAAGATGTATTATCCTAAGAACAATACACCTGCTCAAGCAAGAACCACCACGCTCAATGAGGAGCTTGGCCAGATTAAATATATCTTTAGTGACAAAACGGGAACCCTGACACAAAATATCATGACCTTCAACAAGTGCTCCATTAATGGAAAAGCCTACGGTAAGCAGCTGGGCCCAAATGAAAAAATAAAGTAGCGGAGTGCACACAGGCCTCCTGAATGACTGAAATGCCTTTCTCATCTGTACAGGTGAGCTGTGTGACTTTTCTGGACAGAGATTAGAAACAACAGAGGTGAGAGGGTGCACATTTTGAAAGATTTTTTGTTTTTATAGATATTTATATAATTTTTCTTAACATTTACTTTTAAGAAAACACCTAGAGTGGACTTCAGCTGGAATCAGCTTGCAGATTCGAAGTTCATTTTCCACGATCACAGTCTGGTGGAGACGGTGAGGGAAGGAAATCCAGAGGCCCATGCTTTCTTCCGTTTGCTAGCTTTGTGTCACACTGTCATGCCAGAAGAAAAGAAGGAAGGTAATTTCTCCTTTGTCAAGAATTATGTTATTTCTCTTGAACCATTTTAGAGTTATTACATTAGAACAAGCATGTCCAGAGTCCGGCATGTGGGCAAAAAGCACCCCGCTTCAAATTTTCAACGGCTTGCAGGCTCATGGCATAATATTCAATAATAATCAGCTCCCTGCACTTTTTAAAAACTGTGAATGGCTAAATTTCATTATAAGCTATTGTAAACTTGTGTTAAATTGAAATGCTTTATTTATAGCAATCAAAGCAAGAATAACGCACAAAACAATACAATCAGCAGTTATACATTCATTAAAACAGACATATCAACTTAGGATGTTGACAAAAGGCTTTTTACAGACACTTTTCAAATTGTATTTCTGGTCTTCATTTAAATTCACATTTGTATTTCATGTTGTCATAATGGTTCAAAGAATGCAGGCCAACTGGTTGGCCCTCATAAAAAAGATTGGCTACTCCTGCATTAGAGTATTCAGCGTATAGAGTATTCCTCCAGTTCTAGCTTCAAAATCAGTCTGATCTCACTAGCTATGATTTGACGTAAATCATTTAAAAATCCCAAACTTTTTTGGCTGTGTTTTGTTCTTACTTGTTGTAACTTTGTAGGGGAGCTGATTTACCAGGCTCAGTCTCCCGATGAGGGCGCGCTGGTGACAGCAGCAAGGAACTTTGGTTTTGTGTTCCGCTCTCGCACGCCAGAGTCCATCACAGTGATCGAGATGGGCAGGAAAGTTGTGTATGAGCTAGTAGCTGTCCTGGACTTCAACAATATTCGGAAAAGGATGTCGGTGATAGGTGAGTAAAAGCAGCATTTAATCTGATTTTAATCCATTCATTTTCTATAGCAGCTGAATCCAGTTCAAGGTCATGGGGTTAGCTTAACCAGCTATTGAGGGGCAAATGGAAGGTACGCCATGGAGGTTTCACAAGTCCATCACGGGGCCACATAGGAACAAAAAACCACTCACTTTGATGCGTAGGGACAATTTAGAGCTGATTATTAATGGAATTAACTTAAAGCACAGTTACTTACGTATCTTCTGCTGCACAACTGGGTCTGGTTGCTGTTCTAAGGGAAAGTTCTTAAAGTATAGACAGGCATTCACATGTATTGAATAGAAAATAAGGGGATTCTACACCAATGTTGTCATAACAAATGGAGAAAAAGGATGACATCACCAAAGTCATAATGATAGAAAGGTGTTTGACTTGGCTTTTCTAGCAGTTTTAATTCAAGTAAATCTGTTGCAGCAAAAGGATCTTATTTTAAATATTTATTTGGGTGTATTTTATCTTGAAAGGAACTTGCATGTTCTTCTGTTAAAGTAAAAGAAGTTAAATTATCATAAATAAAGTAAGTATGAAGTATAAAAAAGTATAAAACTCTTTGCCTCAATTATTGTAGATATTTTTTAAGATACATTTACCGGTAATAAATGAATGGATTGATGGCCACAGAAACAAATAAAATGTGTATTTCTAAACATGGAAGTGTGACTTTGTGGCTCTTTCTGAGTTTGCATCAGTTAGAAACTTACCCAAATGGCTTTTTCAGATAGCAACAGAAACAGGGTGCAACAGACTGGTGCCCTTTGCATGGGTCTACCTCGCCTTTGCCCAACAGTACCTGGGTTGGAACCAGCAACCCCGTGACCCCAAAAGGGATTTAGTGGGTTCTGAAGATGAATGGATGGGTGTGAAATTGCAATATTTATATTTTTAAATACTAAATGTTCAAAAAGTACTCTAACAGACATCTAAAAATATCCAAAGATTAGATGTCTACGGGTAAATGTGTAGGAGATAGGGGTGTAACATATAATTGATTAATTGATGAATCGTTTTCTATTCCTAGGATTGGACCAAATCATATGTGTCTAAGGCAGAAATAAATTAAATCAAACCAACACCATATACCATATAAAAATGTTCTTAATGAGATTAATCGATAATCAAATTAAAATTGGAAAAGGCCATATGGACTGGACAAATGTGATGGCAGCAAAAAATTAGGCATCATTACAGTCCAATGTGTGGAAACTGAATTTTGCCAAGATATTTGACCAAATAGTGTGGTAGAATGTTCTAATGATGTTCATTTTGTTTTATTTTGATGTGGAACAACAACAGTGAGCTGGATGAACTTGATGAAATTAAAATGTGATTGGATTTGCCATAAATTCTTGTGTAATTTACACTTGATTATCTTGCAAGAAACACAAGTAATCTAGAAAAGTTCACCTCCACTCTTCAGTACCCAGGTCTTCATCTCTGAGTCACAGAGGAATTGGTATCAGTATCAAAATCAAATTACTCGTAATCAGATTTTTGGCTAAAGATGTACTGGATTTATTTTAGGTCAGTGAATCAAATTGAATCAGATGGTTCAAAATGACCAAAATCCAAAGTGAATCAAATCGACAACCACAAATAACGTATTGAATAGAATCTGTCATGACAGCTGCAGCACTTACCTCGTTTGGCCAGGCTTCCGGTTGGAGCAATCATGCTCTATGTCAGACTGTCTCACCTCTGGACATGTCTGAACCATTATCCCTCATCCTATCCATCCTGGTCACTCCCAAAGAGAACCTCAGCATCTTCAACTCTGCTACCTCAAGCAAAAAATGTCTTTTTAATCCTGATATCTTCTCATCAGAGTCTAAGTGGTGACTGTAATGTGTTTTTTTAATAAAATAATACTTTAGAATAGAGTAGAATAAAATAAAATAGAATTTTATTAATCTCACAAGGGAAAATTTACTGAATATTGAAAAGGTTTTCAGTACAACCCAGACCAAGATCAGACAGGCTACGGAAGGTTTGCTGACATGATGGAAGATCAGCAGCTAAATTTCCACAACATTGTAATAATACTTTAATTCCTTTTTCAAGTAAGAAGCCCCAAAGGCAAGACAACGCTTTACTGCAAAGGAGCAGATACCATCATCTATGAAAGACTGCACCCCTCCTGCAGCAACCTGATGAAGGTCACGACTGATCACCTCAATGTGAGACAAGCCTCTTTAATGGTGGCCAATAAATATAAATAGATGTTTCAATCTGTAGCTTCTAATCTGTCTATCTTTTTCGTTTAGATGTATGCTGGTGATGGCCTGCGCACTCTGGTTCTGGCCTTCAAGAATTTAGAAGAGAACTACATGGAGGAGTGGAGGAAGCGCCACAATGAGGCCAGCACTGCCATGGAGGGCCGAGAAGAGAGACTCGAGGAACTTTATGAAGAAATTGAGAAAGACATGACTGTAACTCACTTAGTTCATGTTTAATATTTTGTGGTATTTGCAGTAAACCAGCATTACTTTCTTTTCGTGAAAAAAATAATAATGGAATTATCATCCTTGTTTTGCAGCTGCTGGGAGCAACAGCTGTGGAGGACAAGCTGCAAGATGGTGTGCCACAGACCATTGAGCAATTGGCCAAAGCTGACATAAAAATCTGGGTGTTGACTGGAGACAAGCAAGGTTAATATCATCAACGTTCACTTTTTAACCAAATTATGATGGTGATTTGTTTATCAAGTTTACATCTTTATCTTTTTTTTTTAGAAACTGCGGAAAACATAGGCTATTCTTGCAACATACTAAGAGAAGAAATGAATGAAGTCTTCATTGTTGCAGCCAATACTGCCGGAGGAGTGCGAAGAGAACTACAGTAAATTGACATGTTTGGATTTATAACTTCATCCAAAATTATCACAGCAACATGCTTAGTTTATTATGTTTCCTCAAATTATTGCTATTTCCTCAGTCAAATTTTGCATATAGTCTCAAGACACGCAATCACTGGCCACTTTATTAGATACACCTTGCTTGTATCAGGTTGGACCCCTTTGCCTTTAGAATTGCCTCAGAACTGCCATGGCATAGATTCAACGAGGTTACTGGAAACATTCCAGAGATTTTAATCCATATTGACATTATAGCCTCATAACGTTGCGGCAGATTTGTCGGAAGCACATCCGTGATGGCAATCTCCCGTTCCACCACACCCCAGAGGTGCTCTATTGGATGGAGATCTGGTGACAATGGAGGCCATTTGAGTACAATTACCTAATTGTCATGTTCAAGAAACCAGTCTGAGATGATTCCAGCTTTATGACATGTTGTGTTATCTTGCTGGAAGTAGTCATCAAAAAATGGTTACACATTAAGGGCCGTTAAGGAATGGACTGTTGAAGATGAGGACAGGGAAGGATGGATGTATATTTTCATGTTGTTGATGCCAAATTCTGACCCTACCATCAAATGTCGTAGAAATGAAGAATCATCAGACCAGCCAACGTTTTTCCAGTCTTCAATTATCCAGTTTTGTTAAGCCTATGTGAATTGTGGCCTCAGTTTCCTGTTCTTAGCTGACAGGAGTGGCACCCAGTGTGGTCTTCTGTTGCTGTAGCCCATCTGCCACATGGTTGGACATGTTGTGCATTCAGAGATGCTCTTCTGTATGCCTCAGTTGTTACCAGTGGTTATTTGAGTTACTGTTGGCTTTCTGTCAGCTGGAGCCAGTCTGGCCATTCTCCTCTGACATCTGGCATCAACAAGGCATTTCCACCCAAAGAACTGCTGCTATCTGGACAGTTTCTCTTTTTCAGATAATTCTATGTAAACCCTAGAGATGGTTGTGGGTGAAATCCCAGGAGATCAGCAGTTTCTGAAACACTCAGACCAGCCCATCTGGCACCAACAACCATGCCATGTTCAAAGTCAATTAAATCACCTTTTTTTATATTCTGATGCTCGGTTTGAACTGCAGCAGATGGTCTTGACTATCTCTACATGCCTAAATGCACTGAGCTGCTGCCATGTGATTGGCTGATTAGAAATGTGCATTAATGAGTTATTGAATAGGTGTGACTTAAAAAGTGTCCAGTGAGTTTGTATGCAGCAAATAATTACATTTTTACATTAAAAAAAACAATTCTTTATAAAAAAAAGAGGGAGAATCAATTATTACAAAAAATAATCAATTTATTAGCTACCAAATAAAATAATCATTTGCCTACAGTTGTTCTTTGGTAATGCTAGTTGGGTCATTCATGAAAATACAGTAAATGAAGGTCTCGTGATTGTTGTGAGATGGATGCAGAAGAGAAAGAAGCTGAAAAATACACCTGTGACAGCCTTTAAAGCAAAATGTAACAGAAGCTGAAGGATGACCCTCATGTCAGAAAAAATCAGTCAGGCCAAAAGCAGGGTTGTATAAAGATATTAGGGGAAAAGCAGACCAAGGTGGGGAAAACCTATACTAAAACTCAAGACAAAGCATAAATTCTATACTCTCCTCACCATGGTGTAAGGAACAGCCTGAATCAACAAGAGTAATTCAAAACACTGAAGACGCAAACAATGCAGCTGTTAAACTACTCATTTTGTTAAAACACTGCCTTCAGGAAGAGCTTCCACAGAAAACAGAGAAGATAACTTAGACAAATCTAAATTAAACAGATAAACTGTCAAGAAAACTATACAACATTGTTAATCGGTTTAAAAATCAGTAGTTTTAGGGGAGAGTGAATTTTGACATCTGTCACTGGAGTTTTTTTTCTCATGCTTTTAGAAGTGCAAGAAGAAAAATGTGTCCGGATGCTGCAGAAGAACCATCTGTGATCAAGGCTCGTGCTGGTTTGTTCTGGCTTAAGAAGACAGAGACTGTGCAAGATGAGAAAGTGAATGGAGAATATGCCATGTTAATAAACGGACACAGTTTGGTAAGGCCTTCTCAAAAGCATTCGTCTGAAAACCCTACTATTGTTTTGCAGTGTCCCTCTCACCCTTCCATCGGTGGTTTCTCACCCAAGCTCGGGTCCTTTACCAGAGGCCTGGGAGCTTGAGGGTCCTGCGCAGTATCTTAGCTGTTCCTAGCACTGTGCTTTTCTGGACTAAGAGGTCGGAGGTCTTTCCAGGGATCTGTTGTAGCCACTCCTCCAGCTTGGGGGTTACTGCCCCGAGTGCTCCAATTACCACAGGCATCACTGTCACCTTCACTTTCCATGCTCTGTCCTTCTTCTCTGAGTCCCTGGTATTTCTCCAGTTTCTCATGTTCCTTCTTCCTGATGTTCCCATCGCTTGGCACTACTACATCCACCGCTTTCCTCTGTTCTTTATCCACCACTACAATGTCTGGTTGGTTCGCCATTACAATCCTATCTGTCTGGATCTGTAAGTCCCACAGGATCTTTTCGCCCTCTCCTTTTCTACCATCTTCGGTGGTGTTTCCCATTTTGACCTTGGGGTCCATATTCTGCACACATGTTCCTGTATATTATTCCAGCCACTTGATTGTGGCGCTCCATGTATGCTTTCCCTACCAGCATCTTACACCGTGCAGTTATGTGCTGGATTGTTTAACCCTTGTGCTATCTTAGATGACCCCACCCTTGCACGTGTTCTCCCTTCCATGACAAAGGTGGTTAAGGTGGAAAGATTTCATGTAATCCATGGACACCAGTGAGGTTCACAAATCATTGAAGAAAAAAGGTTCAGCGCACTGTCTAGTGGGTCTAGATGACCCAGCTCCCAATGGTAAAGTGCCTAGGATAGCACAAGGGTTAAGGCGCCTCTTTGGACAGCCTACACCTTGGGTCTTGTCTGGTGTGATAGATCTGAGCCTCTATCGCTCTGGTGCTCAGGGCTTGTTCCTGAGCTGCCAGGATGAGCGCTTCAGTGCTGTCCTGTAGGCCAGCCCTTTCTAGCCATTGGTAGGATTTCTTGATATCAGCCACTTCAGTTATGGTCCAGTGGTACATCCCATGCAGGGGTTCGTCCTCCCATGAGGATCTGTCCTCCAGCACTGTATCCTCTGCTTTGCATTGCCTGAGACATTCACTGAGCGCACTGTCAGTTGGGGACTTGAGCTTGATGTATTCATGGATCTGTGATGTTTCATCCTGGATAGTGGCTTCTACGTTCACTAGTCCTCGGCCTCCTTCCTTGCGGCTAGCATATAGTCTCAGGGTGCTGGATTTGGGATGAAACCCTCCATGCATGGTGAGGAGCTTTTGTGTTTTAACATACGTGATCTGTATCTCTTCTTTTTGCCATCTTATTATTCCTGCAAGGTATCTGATAACTGGCAGTGCGTAGCTGTTTATTGCCCGGGTCTTAGTTTTGCCATTGAGCTGGCTTCTAAGGACTTTCCTTACTCGTTGGAGGTATTTAGCTGTTGCAGCTTTCCTTGTTGCCTGCTCCAGGTTGCCATTTGCCTGCGGAATTCCAAGGTTCTTGTAACTGTCGTCAATGTCTGCTATTGTTCCTTCTGAGAGTGAGACCCCTCCTGTGTGAACTACCTTGCCTCTCTTTGTCACCATCCGGCTGCATTTCTCGAGCCCGAATTACATCCCAATGTCAGGACTGTAGATCCTGGTGGTGTGGATCAGGGAGTCAATGTCATGCTCGCTCTTAGCATATAGCTTGATATCATCCATGTAGAGGAGGTGACTGATGTTGGCCCCATTTCTGAGTTGGTATCCATAGCCAGTCGTGTTGATTATTTGGCTGAGGGGGTTCAGACCTATGCAGAACAGCAGTGGGGACAGAGCATCACCTTGGTATATGCCACATTTGATGGACACTTGTGCAAGTGGCTTGCCATTGGCTTCAAGGGTGGTTTTCCACAGCTTCATTGAGTTTCATATTAAGGCTCTTAGAGTCCTGTTGATGTTATACCGTTCCAACATTCAGTGATCCATGTGTGTGGCATTGAGTCAAAGGCTTTCTTGTAATCAGTCCAGGCTTTTCACAGGTTGGTGTGTCGTGACCTGCAGTCTGGAGCGACTGTTCTGTCAACCAGGAGTTGGTGTTTGGCTCCTCTGGAGTCTCTACCAATGCCCTTCTGTGTGTTGCTCATGTATTGATCCATGTGCTTTTTTATCTTGGTTGGAATGATGCCTGACATGAGCTTCCATGTTGTGGACAGAGAGGTTATTGGCTGGTAGTTGGATGGGACTGCACCCTTTGAGGGATCCTTCTGGATTAGGATTGTAAGCCCTTCTGTTGGCTATTCGGGGTGAGTCCCATCTCTTAGCAGCTATTCCATTTGTGCTGCCAGGCGCTTGTGCGGTGAGTTTCTTTAGCCAAAAGGGATGTATCATGTCAGGGCCCGTTGCTGTCAAGTTCTTCATACCTGAGACTCTTTCTTGGATGTCTGCCACTGTGATGGATACTGGATTCTGTTCATATCCTTTCCTGTATTGTTTAGTTTCCAGCCTTGGTGGGTCTGCTTGGCTGTTTTGACCCTGCCACTGAGTGTACACTTTCGCAGCCTGTTTGTCCGTCTGGCTTTATTGTCTCTTGTCTCATTGTCTCTTAGGTGGCTGCTCAAGGCTAAGAGCCTTTGTTTGGCAGTTTCCAGTGCTTCAGTTATGGGCATTTGGCTATACCTCTTAGGTACTCTCTCTCTCATTGAACCTCTTTGAGCCTCTGTCAGCTTACTCACATCCTTCCGAGTTGCCTTGATTTTGGCCTCTAACCGTTGCTTCCATGGTGGGTATTGTTTTCTTCTTCCATGGTTGCTCTTATAGCCAAGCATCTCAAGGATCACTGCTGCTGAAGTTTAAAGCAGTTCATTGGTTTCTGCGATTGTTGTGGTAGGAATTGCCACAACAATTTGTGTGTGTATATATATATATATATATACACACACACGGAACAATCCAACACATAACTACAGGGTGTAAGGTAAGGTGCTGGCACGGAAAGTATACATGGAGCACCACAATTAAGTGGCTGGAAGAATATACAGGAACATGTGTGCAGAATATGGACTGGAAACCCCAAGATGAAAATGGGAAACACCTCCGAAGGTGATAGAGAATGAGAGGGCAAAGATCCTGTGGGACTTCTGGATCCAGATTGACAAGCGATGGGAACATCAGGAAGAAGGAACATGACAAACTGGAGAAATACCAGGGACTCAAAGTAGAACTGGAGAGAGCATGAAAGTGAAGATGACAGTGGTGTGTGTGGTAATTGGAGCACTTGGGGCAGTAACCCCCAAGCTACAACAGATACCTGGAAAGACCTCAGACCTCTTAGTCCAGAAAAGCGCGGTGCTAGGAACAGCTAAGATACTGTGCAGGTTCCTCAAGCTCCTACCTACCTACCGACCGACCGACCGACCGACCGACCGACCGACCGACCGACCGACCGACCGACCGACCGACCGACCGACCTACCTACCTACCTACCTACCTACCTACCTACCTACCTACCTTCAGCAGCATCAACCTTCAACACAACAGCGGTCTTCACAGTCTGGAAGCGAATATCTTGTTTTCTTGGAGCCAAGGACAGGAGTCCTCACCTCAGAGGGGGGGTCTGATTAGATTAGATTTTTCCCGGCGCCAGCAGGTTGTTTGCTCTGCTGGCTGTGTACTTGACTGGTCCTGCTATTCAAGGCAGATTTGATCCGAAAAGTGGGCAATTTAGACCAGTCTTGCCTCAATTCGGGCAGAAATGCGCTCCAAGTTGGTATCCATCTTCTGCACAAGTTCAAAGATTGCGAGCATCCTGCTTAAGTGGGCAAGACAAGCACAGAGCTTTTGATCCACTTGTGAAAGTTTCTCGTTCTGAGTCTCTCCTCCCCGAACAATCTTATATATATATCGCTTTATATCGCTGAATCTGGACTGCAATGGTGGTGGGGCGTGACGCGGACTATTTGTTACGTGGTGCTGCGCGACGTAACAAATACAGTGATCCATCGCTATAATGCGGTTCACTTATCACGGTTTCGCTACTTCACGGATTTCCATCGTGCATTGTGTTCTGCATTCTGATTGGCTAAAAAGTCACTCCACTTTTTCTCTACCTGTGCGTCAATAACGATGCAGTTTAATATGTTCACGTACATAAAACAGCTTGCCAAATTAACATTACGTACGTGGAAATTCTCTTGCAATTTCGAGTTTTCTAAAACCCATAGAAAAAGAGCGACAACAACTGCCTATCACTATGTTATTCCCCCGAACAAACACATCTGCAAAAGAAGAGAAATACTGCAGAGTGGAGTCAGGATGCAGTGGTTCAGCCTGAGGAGCAGTGAAATACACCTGAGTCACTATTTGTCCGACTGTACTTTGTATTTTTTTCATAATCATTTTAAATTTTCTCCCGTTTAATCAAATTACTCAGGTCGCGGTGGGTGGGGCCAATCTCCGCAATTAGAAGCCTTCTGTTAACATTGATGATTCAAATTATTATTTGACAGTACAGTACAGAAGTTATTTGTTGAAAAAAAAACGTTTCTAAAGTACATTTATTTGTGAAACCAATGCTTGAGCCTGTAAAATGGTTTGTTCTTTCTTTTCAATGTATAATAGAGTATTTAACTGTATAATAATTGTAAAACAAAATTAAGGTTTCTACTTTACGGATTTTGCCTCTCAAGGGTTCTTTTTGGAACGTAACCCCCGCGAAAAACAAGGGTTTACTGTAGTCCGCTTAATGTGAGAAAAGCGATCCAACTTGAAAAAAAAAAAAAAGAATTAAGGACTAAATTAAGGACTTCTTCACTTTTGTAAGTGACCATGGTATAAGCGGGTTAATGGCCCTCAGGTTTATATGGTATATTTTTGGCTGTGCCTATGTGGAAAGCACAGTATTCTCTTTAGTTTTCCTTTTCCGTCACCTCCAGGCCTTTGCACTGGAGGAGGATTTGGAGCTGGAGCTGCTCAGGACAGTGTGCATGTGCCAGACGGTGATTTGCTGCAGAGTTACCCCTCTGCAAAAGGCTCAAGTGGTTCAGCTCGTCAAGAAATACAAGCAGGCTGTCACCCTTGCTATAGGAGATGGAGCCAATGATGTGAGCATGATCAAAGGTACATTTAACAATAGCTAATAATACGGTGGCCCTGAAGTGCAAACCATTCAACAAATCACTCGCTACAAAAACATTTTTAAGATCACAGCAACAATTTAAAAAGCAGTATTACATTTTAGAAAACAAAACAAAATTTTAGAAAACAAAACTTAGAAAACAAAAAAGGAAAAAAACATTTCAGAAAACAAAATTAATTTCCAGAAAACAAAATGGAATATAAAAATGAAAACATTTCAGAAAACAAAATTAATTTCCAGTAAACAAAATGAAGTATTAAAAAATGAAAAACATTTCAGAAAAAAATGAAATATTAAAAAATGAAAAACATTTCGGAAAAGAATGAAATATTAAAAAATGAAAAACATTTCAGAACACAGAATTAATTTCCAGAAAAAAAACGAAATCTTCAAAAATGAAAAACATTTCCAAACCGGAAGAGGCAGGTACTATGGGACAACGCTGATTGGATGAGGATGTTTGTCCATCATTTGAACTGAATAGTATTTTAAATCAAGGGATGCCGGATTTTATCGTCCAAACAACAATGTAACATAATAATCCACGTTTTTCCCATTTATATATCAAATAAAAAATGCACCAAACTGGCGTATACTTATAGTAAAAAGTTCACAGTAAAAAAGCTCACAAACTACTTCCGGGTGATCGTGTGTCAGGCGAAATATTAAAAAAAGAATTTAAAAGTTCATCAACAGTTTGGTGCATTTTTTATTTGATATATAAATGGGAAATACGTGGATTAATATGGTACATTGTTGTTTGGACAATAAAATCCGGCATCGCTTCATTTAAAATACTATTCAGTTCAAATTCTTGACAAACATCATCCAATCTGCGTTGGCCCATAGTACTTGCCTCTTCCGGTTTGGATATGTTTTTCATTTTTGAAGATTTCGTTTTGTTTTCTGGAAATTACTTCTGTGTTCTGAAATGTTATTCATTTTTTAATATTTCATTTTTTTCTGAAATGTTTTCATTTTTTAATATTTTATTTTGTTTTCTGGAAATTAATTTTGTTTTCTGAAATGTTTCCATTTTTTAATATTTCATTTTTTTCTGAATTTTTTTCATTTTTTAATATTTCATTTTGTTTTTCTGGAAATTAATTTTGTTTTCTGAAATGTTTTTTTTTTTTTTTTTCTTTTTTAAGTTTTGGTTTCTGAAATTTTGTTTTGTTTTCTAAAATGTAATACTGCTTTTTAACATTTTTCTTTTTTTTTAATTGTTGTTGTGATCTTAAAAATGTTTTTGTATCGAGTGATTTGTTGAATGCTTTGCACTTCAGGGCCACCGTATAATAATCTTGCAACACTGTGCATACAATATTTAAGAAAATGGTTATCTCTCTTTCAGCTGCCCACATTGGTGTGGGCATCAGTGGTCAGGAGGGTATGCAGGCAGTTCTCTCTAGTGATTTCTCCTTTGCTCAGTTCCGATACCTCGAGCGGCTCTTGTTGGTGCACGGCCGTTGGTCTTATCTCCGCATGTGCAAGTTCCTAAGATACTTTTTCTACAAGAACTTCACTTTCACCTTTGTGCACTTCTGGTATGCGTTCTTCTGTGGCTTCTCTGCACAGGTAAGTGATATGAACCAAAAGTATACTTGTATTAGTTGTTAAAAATGAAAGTATACATTAAGTCTGGCAGTCTTTTGTGGTCATATTAAATAATAATTTAAGAACCTCTTTTTGACCAGATCCAAACTGTTTACAGCAGGAATCTGCAAGCTTTAATGCTAAAAGAGCCATTTGGTCCCTTTTCTTACTGACCAGAACCCGAGAGCCAAGTCCCTCTTCGCTGTTTACAAAAATACACGTTTCTATTTTTGACATTCAAGATACTGCATTTAATTTTTATTTTATTTTAACTTCTCTATGCTCTAGACCAGGGGTGCTCATTACGTCAATTGCATTCGACCGGTTCGATCTTCAAGGACATGAAATCGCAGGCCAGCAAGGATAATTAACCAAAGAAATACAAATATATTTCGAAAAAAATCAGTCAGCAAATCAAGATCCTTGGGCAAGACACTGCTGCCACCAGTGTGTGAAAGTGTGTGTGACTGGGTGAATGGATCTGTGATTGTAAAGCATTTTTAGCCTCCGAAGAAGGTAGGAAAGCGCTATATAAGTATACGCCATTTACCATCCTCTTTTTTTCCATTTTTAAATACACTAAGCACAAATTCTGTCTGTCATCAGAAATTTGTTAATTTTTGGTACTTTCAGCAGAATCAGAATCAGAAATACTTTATTGATCCCACACGTGGGAAATTTGTTTGTCACCATAGCAACTGACTCAAAATGACTTAGAATTAAATAAAAAGCAAGAACAACAAAATGTAGCATAAATGCAAACATCAAGGTATTATAATTTAAAAAGATATTTAAGGTAAAAAGATGTGCAAAAGAAATGTGCAAAATAGAAAAAAACTAAATAAAAAGATAATAAAAAAAATGTGCAAAGGTTAAGGTTATCTTAAAGATTATCTTCTGGGAATGAACGAAAAAGCTAGTTAATGAATGCTAGCTAGCTAGTTAATGAATGAAAAGGAAGGAAATTAGTGGTCCTTTACTCCCAAATGTGTCTGAGCTCCTGATTTTAATGGATTAGATTTATCTGCGCTTTTCCAGATGCTCAATGCGCTTACATTTTGGCCATTATTCATTCACACTTGGTGATGGTAAGCTATGGTTGTAGCCACAGCTGCCCTGGGGCAGACTGACAGAGGCGTGGCTGCCATTTCGTGCCTACGGCCCCTCTGACCATCACCGGGATCATACATGCACATTCACACACCAGTGGAGCAACACTGGAGGCAAGGAGGGTGAAGTGTCTTGCTCAAGGACACAACAACATTTTGGCTGGTGGGAGCGGGGAATCGAACCGCCAACACTTCGATCATTAGACGACCCGCTCAACCGCCTGAGCCACTGTCGCCCCATTATTTTACATATGAAACTCCGCTTTACAGACACCAAACCGGAAAGCCGGCTACACTGACAATAATTTGATTTCGAGACGCCAAAAGGTCCAGAATTTCTTTGTTTCTAAAACCTATTTGGAAATTAGCCTTCACAAATTGCTCCACATCTTTCAAATTCAAGCTCAGATGAAGAGACAACTTTGGTTTTTTCTTTGTTAATCTGACTTTTTTTTGTAAATTTATGAGAAAAAAATCTCGTAGTTAAACAGTTTTAACTTTTTTCCTCGTAAATTTAGTAATTAAAAAATAAATTATTGTAAACTGGCCGTGAAACTCCGTTGTAGATAATTCTATAACTTTTTGGTGATTTTCTTCTGAAGACTACTGGTCTTTTCCTATTTTTAGGCTATCTCCTTCCATTTATTGGAGCCTAGCTTAAAGATGAAATATGTGGAGCCTTTTTTGAAGCTTTATTTCCAGATGGGTTTAAAAAACAAAGAGATTCGGAACCTTTTGACGAGTCACAATAGGCAAGGCAAGGCAGGTTTATTTGTATAGCACAATTCGTACACAAAGTAATTCAAGGTGCTTCACAAAACAGAAAAATGCATCAAAATCACAATACATCATAGAAATAATCAACGTAAAATTTACTTTAAAAGAAAAGAAAAAAATGTGAAAATTGATTTAAAAATAAAGAAGGAAAGGAAAGAAAAGTGCAGATAGGACCTTTCAGTCATATACACGGCTAAACAGAAATGTCTAGATTTGAACATGGACACAGAAGAGGCATGTCTTATGACTTCAGGGAGCTGTTCCAGATTTTAGCTGCAGAATATTGAAACTCTGATTCCCCTTGTTTAGTTCTGACTCTGGGAATCAACAGGAGGCCGGCCCCCGAGGTCCTCAGACTACGAGATGGTTCATATGGCACTAACATGTCAGAGATGTACTTTTGTGCGCGGCCATGGAGAGACTTTTACACAAGCAGAGCTGCTTTGAAGTCTATTCTTTGAGGTACAGGGAGCCAGTGCAGAGACCTGAGCACAGGACTAATGTGATCATACTTCCTGGTTTTGGTCAGGAATGAGCAGCAGCATTCTGGATGTACTGATGCTGTTTTACAGCTCGTTTGGAGAGGCCGGTGAGCAGGCCGTTACAGTAGTCTAACCTACTGGAGACAAATGCATGAATAAGTATCTCCAGGTCTGGCTTTGACACTAGGTTTTTGATTTTGGCAATGTTTTTCAGATGGTAAAATGCAGCTGATGTTACTGAGTTTAGGTCAGAGTCCATGATTACCCCTAGATTTCTGACTTGATTTGAGGGTTTAAGAGACAGAGAATGAAGGTAGCTGCTGACACTTTCTCTTTGTTTCTGTGGGCCAAAAATAATAACTTCAGTCTTGTTTGAGTTGAGCTGGAGAAAGTTGTTCTGCATCCACGCTCTGATCTGTTGGAGGCAGTGGCTGAGTGAATCCGCCGGCCCATATTCACCTGTTGTCAGTGACACATAGATCTGAGCATCATTTGCATAGTTTTGATAAGATATGTTATTATTGCGTATTAACTGCCCTAGTGGTAGCATGTAGAGGATGAACAAGAGGGGTCCCGGGATCGACCTGGGGCACAACACAAGTCACAACATCAATGCGGAATTAAACAGTGTTACATACGCCCCCTCCTCCAGATGAAACGTCCCGTTTCAACATTAAACAATAAAGAGGAATGAAAATAGTCTGCCATGTTAGCATTAGAACGTTGAAAATGCCAAAAAGTGCTCCTCCTCAGACGGTAGCATCACACAAATGTAGAGATCTGGTCTTTGGTGGAGGAAGAAAGGATTCAAGTGGACAACTGTAGGGATACCGATGGCTTCATCAAGGGGCTGCAAAGATGCAAGCCACCCATCAATAAATAAAACATTAATAAATCTTGAATAAAATTAAAGCCGCAAGTGGGGTTGTATGGCCCGCAGACGCAACCCGCCTTCCACGCCCAACTTTATGCACGGCGGCTTTTCTGTTGATTTTATCTCCATAGCAACCATTCTATATTTTGGTCGCCTTTGGGAAGCCGAACAGATCGATGTCCATTTCAGGAAAAATTGGAAAAAATAAACTTTTTGTTGTCCTTAGCAACATTCATTTCATGCTAACCACGCCCACATTCCTTATATGTCCATATCCAGTGTTTTTCATTATGTTCACTTCCTGACATGGATGGATGCATTCAATTTTCAATGTATTGTATTGAAAGGCATGGGAGTTATAACAGTGCGCCACTTTGCTTGCTTGGCACGCGCACGCCGTTCAAAATCTACAACTTCTAATTCCAACATTTTTTCCACAGTAGCTTGCCATTGATGTCAAAAAAGTTTTGAGACGATCGATGGAAATTCCAACGACAAGTTTACGTTTGAATATGGTGGTAAAGATGTTTTTTATAGAAAATTCAAGATGGTGGCCTTTTCCCGAGGTCAAAGGTTAATGAAACTCCATAGGTGATTGCAGAGTTAGGCAAGGGACCTGTGAGTCAAATATCGTGAAAATCGCTCGAAAAAAAGTTGGCACAAAATGGCCACCAAACCATAGGTCGTGTCGCTATCATGTAATGATTTCAAGATTTTTTTTTAAGAATCGTTAGCCAATTCTTAAAAAAAAAAACAGATTTTTTTTTTTTTTTGCTGAGTCAGCACTTTTTTTTGCAATGTTTTTTGTTTACCTCACCCACATTTCTTTGTCGATTTTGTCGTATGTGACATCGTTTTGTTTGGTGTGGGCCAGGGAATCGCATACTACATGTTCACAAAATTCCAATAAAAAATGTGCCAGCTAGATAAATTCGCAAGGGTTGTGAATTCGTCACGCGCACGCCATTCAAAATCTTCAACTTCTAATTCCAACATTTTGTCCACAGTGGCTTGCCATTGATGTCCGAGAAGTTTCAAAAAGATCGATAAAAATCCCTAGGACAAGTTTTCGTTTGAATCCATTACTAAAGGTGCTTTTTTTTTTGAAAATTAAAGATGGCCGACTCTTCCCAAGGTCAAAGGTCAATGAAAGTTATTTGGTTATTGCAGAATGAAGCTGGCGAAATGTTTGTCCGATTTCGTAAAAATCGCTTAAACAAAAGTGTTGTTTTCCCATATTGTCAAAAAACACGAAAATCTCCATTTCTCAGAGTTTGCCACAAAATGGCTGCCAAGCCGTAGGTTGTGTGGCCATCCCATAAAGATTTAAAAACTTCTTTGGGATATCTCCAAAACGCATGTTTTGGTTTCGTACCCATATTTCGAAAAAAACTTTTTTGGCCCCATAAGCGATTTTTGGCCCATTCATCTTTTTGACGGGAACGCTCGCCGTGATGTCATCGTCGTGGGGGTGGTGACGTTCTCTTTGCCGAAAATTCATTTCACATTTATCCTAGGTGTGTGCCAATTTCAGTGAGTTTTCGGGTATGTGGCGGGTGTCAAATTTGAGCTCAAATTATCCGTTAGATACCAGAAGGATAATAAAAAGACATTCGAAAAACAATATAGAAGTTTTTGCGGTCAGGCTTCCTATATATTTCAATGCAGCCTGTCTTTTACTGTTGGCTGGGCATTTTCTCATAAATTTATGACTTAAAATCTCGTAATTTAACTTTGGTGGCCCTAAAACTCCATCGTAATGTACTACTATGTATAAAAACTATAAATTACTCTGTTGTGGATTTTTGTAATTTAAAGTTCTGTGCATTTCTGTTGTTCACAGACTGTTTATGACGAGTGGTTCATCACCTTGTATAACACTGTTTACACTTCACTTCCTGTTCTTGCTCTCAGCCTCTTTGACCAGGTAAAAGAAAAAAAAAACATCCATCATTGCAAAAAATATCTAAAACATTTTTTTTTTTACTTAAACATCTGAAAGTTATACTTGTTTTGCTTCTGGATAGCTGTTATTTTTTTCTGTATTCATTGTTTCCTCTTTCTTTACTTTTTTTCAGGATGTAAATGACCGCTGGAGCTTCCAGCATCCGCAGCTCTACGCTCCAGGCCAACAAAACCTGTACTTTAGTAAAAAGGCCTTTGTGAACCTCACCGTATTGAGCTGCTACAGCTCCTTAGTGCTCTTCTTTGTTCCCTGGGCAGCCATACACGACACAGTCAGAGATGACGGCAAAGACATAGCGGATTATCAGTCGTTTGCTTTGTTTGCACAGACATGTCTGCTAATAGTTGTCAGCATACAGGTGAGGAATGCATGGCTTGCAATTTAAGATAAATATACATATTTTTTTAAGCTTTGAAGAAGGGTAATTGTCGATGCTCCAAACGATGCTGAAACATAAATCTTGCATATTACACTTGAATTTCAGTTCAATCTGCTAAAATAAAGTCATCAAATAAAGTGGTGATTGGAAGGTCTCAATTTTTACCTGTTGTTGTTCTGTTGTGTTTTCAAACTGTCAAATCCCAAGTCAAATGGCTGTTTTTTTTTGCAGATGTGTCTGGACACATATCACTGGACAGCTGTGAACAACTTGTTTATATGGGGCAGCCTCGCTGCCTACTTTGCTGTAACGTTCACTATGTACAGCAATGGCATTTTTGTCATCCTCCCCTCTGCTTTTCCCTTCGTAGGTCAGTGTTTTCCCATTTTACTAAAAGCGTGCTCAGAAGACCCTGTCAATCAGACCTTCGAGGTGGGGGCCAGTGGGAACCACATGCTTTTACTGAGGCATCTGATTGATTAGCTTATAACTTGAAAAAAATATCATGAAAAAAAATTGGGATTATCAAGAATATGTTAAAAAAACGTATTAGAGCAAGAACATGGAAAAAAGGTATTAGAGTAAAATGGTTATTCTGACCGAATAATAGTTGTTTATTTGTCAATAGAAGTCTATGAGATTTTGACTTCTTGGATCCAGCGCATACTTCCTATTTGGAGCGCGAGAGGGAGGGATCGCTTAGCACAGTCCTTATACACACTCAATGCCTCAGACCAGGGGTCGGGAACCTTTTCGGCCGAGAGAGCCATAAACTACACATATTTTTAAATGTATTTCGAAAGAGCCAAACAATAATGTAGCGTCCCTTTCCCACACTGAGGCACTGAGACCTAACCTCTTTTAAGGTTCTTTATTCTGGTTACTGTAGACTGCAACAAACGCTGTACAATTAATTCAGCAACTCCTCAATCTCTCCCGCTTCTTCCAACTTTATATTCCCCTGCTCCCGCTCCAGCCCTCCCATTTCCCTTATTCGGCCCATAGCTGAACCCCATTGGTCCCAACTGCCTAACAACAGGCTGAGCGACAGAACTGAGGGCCAATCGGATCTCTGCTTGATGTGTTTAATGAACTCAAGAACTTTTGACGCGGCCCAACAGCCTCCCGGTCCAACTCAGTCCGCGACAATATGTTTAAAACTAAATATACAAGTGAATGTTTGCATTTGATGTAATTTCAACATTTTTAAAGCACAATAAGTCTGTGGATTCTTTTTAATAACATCGTTATGCTGTTGCTAATAAATGATGAGTATTTCTCGTAGTAGTTTTGCTGATGGCCTAGTCAGGTTGATACGTGGTGAGTTTCTGCTTCATGCAGGTGTTGAGACTTTAAACGTGATCTTAGGTTGGTATGAATTAGGGCTGCACGATATGAGGAAAACTCACGATATGCGATATGCGCATATTTGCGGTATATAAACAAACAGCAAAACAACCAAAAACATCATTTCCATTTTACTGCAACAGTTTAAAAATTATACTCCAAATGACCCTCGTCGACGTAGCAGGCGAACATCAAACATAAAAGGGCTCATCTGATTGATCAACAATGTAAACGGGTCCTTCCGATTGGTTAAATGCATAAAGGGATTTATTTCATTTGTTCAATATTTCAAGCTGCCATGAGTTTGTTTTAGCAAATTTAAGGTAATCATTTATTGCGATTTTCGCCGTCTTTTGCGGTATGCATATTGAACAGCTTAATGTCGCGATAACGATAAATTTGTGGTATATTGTGCAGGCCTAGTATGAATGTTCTGTAGATGTGAGAAAGACTGCTCACATGCAGACCTGGAGCCAAACACATACTCACACGCTGCAGTGAGTGACGGGCAGTGGGTTTTATGTTTTTATAATCCCTGCGTGATTCACTTTGCTGCCTGTGCCCACAACCCCCCCCCCACCCCCACCCCCACCCTCTGCTTTTTACCTCACACATCCCATCCCCGTCTTTCTCAGAGACAGGAGCGCGCAGTTTTAGGAACGGCAATTCACAGGTTTCCGGGTGGTTCAAACTCTGTGAAATAATAGATAATAGTAAACTGATAGTGACAGATTTTTCTGTCAAATATTTTTCTTTCCAAGCACCGCTACTACTGTGCGCCTCTGGCATCGCATCGCGCCTGAGAAGGACTGAGACCATCAAAAGAGCCATATATGGCTCGCGAGCCATAGGTTCCCGACCCCTGCCTCAGACAGATCCATCTGGTTAGATTGTCAGAATATAAATTGATTCATTGATTTAGTTGATTAATTGTTACACCCATAATAAAATGTAAAAATACAATAACAAAAGAATTATCATTGAATTCTGGCATATTAAAGAGGTCAAAACAAGGCTGATTTTAATCTAGGACAAAAAACAAGTAATAAAAGCTTCATAAATTAGGTTTTTAAAACAGAGTATCTGCATCTAGGCCTTACATAATCATCATAATAATGACTTGTCTTTGACCCTGTATCTAAGACCCTGTATGAAACGTTGTGAAACATAGTTCCAGTCAAATCCCTAAAAAGACACATTGTTCTTTGTTGATAAATTAGCATTATACATATTGCCACCTTAACATATTAATGCTTAAAGAAAAATATTATGTATTAATGCTTTCGCTGAATGCTGATTTTATGATGTGTTGAATCTTATTTATTGTTGCATTGTCTTGGGTTTCAGGCACAGAAAGAAACACTCTGAACCTCCCAAATGTTTGGCTGACCATCGTCCTGACATCCCTCCTCTGCATCCTTCCTGTGGTGGCTTATCGTTTCATTTCAATGCAGATTCGACCAACCATTAATGACAAGGTAGTACAGGAAGTATTAAGGGATAAAAAACATACATATCTTTCTACAAAGCCTCCACAAGCAATAAAAGTCTTTCTTATGTAGCTTTTTTTGTATATTAATTCAACCAAGGCTGGTCAAATACAAAGTTATTGACCTTTTATTGTGTTTACATTTTTTTTACTAAGTTCGTTGGGGGCTAATTAAAGACAGATAATAAATATTCTACTGTAAGACATTAAATTAAAGTATTTTAAGACCCACTCCAATGAAAATTGTGTCGTTGGTGTTTTAAACATGCATTTGTTGCACTTTTATGATGATGGAGGACCTGTACAAAGAAAATTAGGCTTAAAATTGCACTACATGTAAACAGAAAGCTCTCAGTAACGAGGAGGAAAAGGGGAGGGTGGTGTACCACCCCCAAAACTGAGGTGAATTTCTAATGAACTACTGCCGCTCCGCAGAAAGTATGTCATGGAAAACAACACAGTTTTTTTTTTCAAAGTATTAAGGGGAGCTTAAACTCTTCTTTTGGCAGATAACAAGGACAAAGATAAAAAAAAAAACTTTTTATGTGTGTTCCAACAATCAGTCCCATTAAACTAAAGTTGTTTAAAGATTTTGAGAGAGGGATAATGTTGTCTGAACTATTAAAATCAAACACTGATGAGTAAATTCCCCTCATGTATGTAAAATTTACCATTTGTGTTTACCTTTTCCCCCACCAGGTGAGACACAGGGCACGAAAGGAGCTGCCGCCAACACCCTCTCTTCGTCGACCAGTCCGACGTGTCAGCACCCGTCGGTCAGGCTACGCCTTCTCCCACTCTAAGGGTTATGGTGACCTAGTGACCTCTCAGAGGTTCCTGATGATGCGACCTGTGAAGAGTCAAGCAATGCAGTTCTCTCATATAGCCCCGACTGAAAGTTAGGTGGAGCAACACCGAACCATAACCCATGAGCCTTGCAGACGTTGTAGTGTTATCAGACTGAGAAATGATAAGGTTTCCTCTGACTGGATTCACTGACCTTGTCAAGCTTTCTATAATCCAACAAAATAATTTTTATGTAATTGTTCCATCCATGCCTATACATGGTTTATTATCCGAGAGTGGTGTACAATTCCATTTACAGAAGCAAAGTCTATTTGATTCTAATGGGACAGCTGAAAATAATCAAACTCCGTCACCTATTTAAACAGCCCTTTCACAGCTAATGATTACTTTTAATAATTCCACTTAAAGACCCAAGAAATTCATCTTTTGATCTGTTTTAAAAACTTTCTTTTAATAAGGATTATGCCCTTCTTAACCAAAATCATAAGACTTGTGTTGTTTCCTTGGACATTGTTTCTGCAAAGTGGCAGGAGTTCATTACAAAGTCTAAGGCTGTGGGTGGTTGTGTTGATTTCAATTATCATTTGTATTAAAAAAAATGTTATAAAAAGAAACCCTGTTCATTTTTTTAGTGATTCATTGTTTGAGTCCTTATCCTTTCTTTTTTCATGCATATATTTAAGACGTGTTGGTTCACCTCTAAATCCAACAGGTTTCTGTTCAGCATCACTTTTAACCAGCGGTTCCCAAACCCAAATAACCCGCGAACTGGTACCGGTCCGTGGGTCATTTTGTGAAAAAAAAGAAAGCTACATTTAATTTACAACACTTCAATTTTGCAGCATGAGTGTGGGAAATCACACACCATCCAGACACACTTCTCCGTTTTGTTCTGTTTATTCTTTTTTGTATTTTTTTTTTTTTTTAACTTGTCCTGTCCAACAGCTGGGCACACAGATGAGAGCTGAGGGCCTCTTGTGTTGGACATATTTAACTTTAACAAGAGGGGTTATTAATCTTCAGACAAACCAAAGGTATGTCTGAACAAACCCCTTTTGTAGTTGAGGCCAAACTTTATTAATTTCAATCGTGTCTGAAAACCTTTGGTGTTGGACCGGACGGTAAAGGAAAGAGGGGAAGAAGAGAGAGGGACGTTAGAGAGAGGGGGAGTAGGGGGTGATAATAGGAGGGGAAGGGGGATAAGACCATGAAGCAGCATAAAGCAACAAGTTTACTGGTTGTTAATCATTATGGTAAGGTTCAAATGGAGTCTGTCCACACACACACTCAAATGTTATAGACACACCTAGCTGGTAAATGTCCAAATTGTCACATGTAATAAACAGATAGTGTCTACACGCATACTTATGCCTTAAAATCAACTTAGTGTGAAATATTTCAGTCATGCAACTATGAGCTAACACCTCAGGTGAGTGTTATCGTTCTTCTAAAATGGATGGTGGACGAAAAGAAGGAGGGAGAGTGCCCAGCCTTCCCCACACCAAGACCACCGCCGCAGCAGCAGCGTTAGCTAGAATCCCCCAACACCAGACGGGAATCAGGAACAACCGCCACCAAGGATTAAGCCCACCACTCCAGGCTAGCCAGCTGAACGCCCCGCAGGCCCCCAGAGCCAGAGAGCAGGAGGCACGGAGGGAAAGAGAGCGCCGCCAGCCAACCAGGAGAGTATAGCCTCGCCGGGAGAACCCAACGAGGGGCTCCCAATCGAGAAGGACGCCACAACCCCAGACGAAAGCACCCCACCACCACCCAGGTCTCCGGCATCCCCGCCCAACCCCAGGTACGAGCCAGGACCCAAGGAGACCCGCCAGCACTCCAGGTAGCCATCCGCCAACCCACGGCACCAGGAGGAGCAAGTGGGCCCGCCGCTCTCGCCAGGAGGGGGGGAATCCCCGGGAAAAGAGGCCGCAAGGTGGGGTTCAGTGTCTTGCCCAAGACACTCGGACACATCGGCGTGCAAGCGGAATCGAATCCAATCTACGATCATGGGTCGACCAATTTACCACAGCTGCACCACGGGCCGATCCCAGCCCCAGATGATGGGGAGGCCCATCCAGCGCCGCTGCCCCCGCCGAGCAGCGCCCGCCAACCCCAGCAGGCAAAGGGACCACCCCTGCCAGCCAGACCACTCACTCCCACACCCCCACCACGCACTCCCACACTCCAAGCCCAGAGGACCACGCAGCGCCCCAGCCCGCCCCACCCAGGCGCCGGACCCGAATCTAGTCAACGGAGCTCTACCTCACTTCGCCAGGCACCGGGAGGCCCCGACTTCACCCCAGCCCACGCAGAAGGGCAAGGGAGCAGCGACACCAGGCTCCCACCCCTAAGTCATGGAGTTAGCCAGGAGACCAGAGACTGAATTCTTTCAAAGCACGGAACTTTGGGCCGACATTTTCTCCAAGCTGATATGATCAAGCAGCAGATTTCTGTGTTGACTTATATTTATATTTTTCTTGCTTTTCCAATTTATTAAAATATTTTTTTTAGCAATGCAAAGAGTTATGAAAATGATAGAGCCTAATCCTCCTTCTACATCGATGGCACTCATGTCACTACACGCAAAGTGACGTGAAGGTTGTGATTGAAACCTTATGCCAGACTGATAGATAGGCACATACCTGCTGCCAGAGAGCCTGGACAGGCGTGCAGAACCATAGTGCATGCATGTAATTGTCGGGTAGATTACTGATAAAAAAAATGTGCAAGCTAGCTATTCAAAATCTTCAACTTCTAATTCCAACATTTTGTTCACACAGCCCCTTACAGGATGTTTGGAGAAGTTACGAGACAATCGGTAAAAATCCCTAGGACGGGTTTTTGTTTGTGTGTGGCGCTAAAGTGGCTTTTTAAAAAATATGCAAGATGGCATCCTTTTCCCAAGGTCAAAAGTCAACCCATAATTTCTGTAGGTTGCAGAGTGGAGCTGGCAGCAAGTGTGGGCAATTTCATGAAAATCACTCAAGAAAAAGTGTTATTTTTCCCATAACAAGGGAAGTTTGCTACAAAATGGAATGAATGAAAATTATTTATAGTCTGTATTTTTTTTATTTCACAGTTGTTTGTGCACATATATTTACATGATCAGAAACACATCGTAACTGATTGGGCGCCGCAGCTGCTCCTACCTCACTCAGGTCTTGTAAAGAGAGCACAATCAAACGTGCTGGAGCGAACTCTTGCGAGGGCGCGCATCTAATAGTTTTTATTTGAATTGTCTGATCATCTGATTACAGCGCGTTTTAAATGAAAAGGCAAAATAAAAGACAATCTCAAAAAAACAGCTCAAAACAGAAAACGAAAGGAAAAAAGATGGGTGTAAATTTAAAGTTTCTCTAAATCAAGGGTGTCAAACTCATCTTCACCGAGGGCCACATCAACATAGTGGTTGTTCTCAAAGGGCCAGAAATAACTTGTACATGTAACTAAATGTAATGAAAATAAATGTAATAACTAGTCAATGTTAAATAATTTATTTATTTATTTATTATAACTTTTAAAGGGACAATTACAGTTGCATTAAAACACATGCTGTTACATTTGTGCGATAAACTTTAAAAATGTGATTCTGTCAGATTAGGTTATATTGACAGTTTTTAAGTCCTAGTGTTTAAGTCCTAATGCCCAATCTAATATTTCAAGTCTGATTCCCTCTAGATATCAATAAATACACACCAAATTTTATGTTTTATTTTAAGAAATTAACAACTTTTATGCCTCGCCAATAATAATCAAATGACATGGAGGGTCACATTTAGCCCCAGGCCTTGAGTTCTTGGACACATGTGCTCTAAATAGTTAAGAGACAGCAGGCACGTTATATTGTGTTAAAACAAGGTTTTGCAGCTGTACTACAAGATGACAATGACTGTAACAGTACTAACACGATATAAGCTGCTCCTATGGGCAGAAGGAGAAGTATGTGTGATGGTGGGTTAGATGGTGTTTTTACTTTTTTTGTTAAAAGTTTGGATAATTATTTTTTATAGAATTATTCAGCTACAGCCTTTGGGTTTTGGATTTTAGCTAAAGGAACATTTGGAGACAGCTTTAAAACAATGAAGAATCTATTCTATTCCTATTACACCACTAACTGATATCCAAATACAAATATAATTCAACATTAAAAATTTCTGGTTTTTACATATACTTTAGTTGCTTTTTAAAATCTTCCAACAAAAACGTTTATATCACAAAGCAGTTAGATAGAGAGAAAAGACTAAAAGAGAAAAAGAATCAGACAAAGGAGGACACAGGTTGGTCTTCTGGTAGACATTCAGCACAAAGCCAGTTAATACTAAGCCGTCCTTTTTAACCTTAGGCTATCTAAGATCACCCACCCTTATGTTGAGGTGTTCTCCCTACCATGACAAAGGTGGGATAATGGTGGTGTATTTTGTGGTAATCCATGGACACCAGTGAGGATCCACAAATCATTGAAGAAAAAAGGTTCAGCGCACTGTCTAGTGGGTCTAGATGACACAACTCCCAATGTTAAAGTGCCTGGATAGCACAAGGGTTACTTTCTTTTGAGGTTGTTCCGGGCTCTTCTGAGATGTGTCTTAACTGTTAGTATTCTTCATAAAAAAAATGTGGATTAGCAAGATGTTCAATTTGTTTATAACATTAAATAATTCTTCCTTGGCCACATGATTTAGTGGAGAAAACACAGGCAAGAGGTAAAGGAGGCAGACATGAGGTTGGTGATGCATCTGATATCTTAGGCCGCCTTTACACTGCATGGTTCAAGTGACCCAATTCCGTTTTTTTCCTCTCATTTGGCACAGATCGGATATGACCAGAACGTAAGCAGGACAAAAGCATGGATTCCGCTTTTTCTCAGATCCGATACAGGCCTCTCATATGTGGAAATAAATCAGAAACTAATCGATACTGCAGACGGCGCGTGCCATGTAAGCAGACAAATCGATATTCCTCAGTAAATGCGAATGAGGTCAGTGATGTCAACTCAGGATACTACCAACTGCGATCACATGACTCATTAAGGCAAAGTTTAGCGCTTGATTTGCTGTCAGCGGTTGCCTTTCAGCCTCAGGCTTCAGACCGTAGTCGAAACCACTGTTATAAACTGGGTCCGGACGCAACGGTGACTAATGAAGCGGGACACTGCTATATGGAACAGCTAGAAGCCAAGTATTTCGGGGGCGGTATGATGGGGACCGTGTGTGTGTGAGCTGCGCGTGCTTGGCGTGTGTGTGCTCCAAAGGAGGGGGTGTGAGCTGAGCGGGGACTGTCGAGAACCGTGAATAAAATGAGGTGTCTCTAAAAGTTTTGGAGCTCTTCAACCTCTCTGCAGGCAGGAGGGTTCAGAACGGAAAGTGAACCTCCGAGGAAATCTTCTGTGTGTTTCTGATCACGGGTCAGAAAAGAGAAGTCATCACAAGAGGAAAGGTTCAACACTTGGATCAAACTGTTCGACAGCACAACATCTGCAAACACTTCCTTATCTAAATCTCTGAGATACACAAGACGGCCAAGCAGCCCTTCCTTTACTCCCGCATCCTCTGAGCGCTAAGGCAACGCCTTCACGCCTTGCCCATGACAGCCGCAATCACAAAAGTCCAAGAAGGTCCATGAATGCGGAAATACGCACGTGAGTCCTCGAACTTCTACGCTTGACAGTTTCAGCATTGTATAGTGTAAATGCAAAATCTCAGATGCGGGCTACTTTTAAAAGATGATGTAAGCGGTCGCCAAAAAATCGATATAGTCAGGAAATCCGATATAAGCACTGAGACCTGCAGTGTAAATGAGGCCTAAGAGAGCAGTGATGACTTAAAGTTTGGATCCTCTCCTCAAAGTCCTCCGCTCTGGTGACTCATCCTCGGACTCCTCGCCAAACAACCACAAACTATAATAAACACTTCTCTTGTCACTACTCGTGTGTGATCTTTCTGGGTTCCAGTGCTTGGTTCTGCTTTGTCAGCAGCCAATCATGATACAAAGTAGGAATAATTCAACTATTGAAGTAACATAAATCTAGATGCTTATTCTGGTTTAAACTCATGCTGACCACCTGTTCACTTATTTTGGGAAAACAAGTGCAGACATACAGTGGTGGACAAAATTGTAGGTACCCTCAGTTAAAGAAAGAAAGTCCACAATGCTCAAAGTAACAAATTAAAATTTATTGAAAATTAAACAATCAAAATCAGCCATTACTTTTGAGTTGTTGATTAACAGAATTATTAAAAAAAAAAACTAATGAAATAGGCTGGACAAAAAATGGATGGTACCATAACTTAAATTTTATTGCACAACCTTTGAGGCAATCACTTAAATTAAACGGTTTCTGTATGTGGAAATAGATACTTTTTATTTATAAGTTGGATACATAATGTGAAGCTAAGCTCCTGGCAACAGCTTTAGGAGCTTTGTTAATTGTGCAAAACACCTTGCATGTTGTGCATCTTTAAGACGCCACTAGGTGGCGTTTGCAAAATTCTAAGAAGAGAGAGAGTTTTCTGAGAAAGACCAGCACGTTAACAGGTCCGCGGGCTTCAGAGCTAAAAACGAAAGGAAGTGCAGCTGCCTTTTCATGTCGGACTAATAAAACAACTACCAAGCGGCCTCCTCATCTCTTTCTGGAGTGCAACAAAATTTGGTAGCAGAGATGGTTCACGGTGCATGGACAGCCTGTAGCCGGACCGAAGGGAAAAGAGCACGATGGAGTTGGAGCAGCTACAGGACAAGCTAAGTGAAGCCTTGGTGCAGCTACAGCCTGAGCAGCTACAGAAGGTATGCTCTTTTGCGAAGATCGACCCGGGACTGTTATCCAAAAAGCACACGCTGATAAGATTGATAAGTGAAGAAGTAGAAAAAATTGTTGAAAGCGAAGAGGAGGATACCACGTGCGCTTTTCTGCTAAAGCTAATCAGCTATGCTAATGAGGCTAAGCCAGCCACGCTGCAGCCTTCCCCGCCACCGCAGCTTCAAACCGCAGACACAAGTCATGATCATGCTGAAGCTCTTTTGAGTTTACAAAAGCAATATGCTGCTTGCAGGAAAGTTTCAGGAGTCAACTGCCGGATTGAAGCAGAAATAGCCAAATTAACAATGAGAGGGGCAGACCAAGCACAAAGTCACCCGAGTCTGACGCAGCACGTGGTCCCCCAGCTCCTACTCTGCCTGAAGTGAGCATTAGAAAAGAGTCGATTAATGGCCAGATCGGAGAGCGGGGACAAAAGGACAAATTGTCTTATTCAAACCTCATCCACCAGATTGACATGGGTTTAAAGAAAAATCACAGTGAGGCTGATATCATTGAAGCGGTTGTCAGAGCAGTGAGTCCTGGTCTCAGCTTGCATGATATGCTGGAGGTGCAAGCCAGACCTCACTCCTCAAGCAGTTGCGGACAATCCGGCGTGATATTATAAAGAGGACAGTTCCACTTGATTTTGGCAATTGCTTGATCAATCTCACCCAAGAATGTAAATGAGTCACTACAGAATTTTTGTTTCGGGGCTGAATTAAAAGAAAGACTGTTGTTAGCATCAAAAGAGCCTGGTAAGAAGAACAGTACAGCCCTGAGTTGATTCAGAGAAAGTTCCTGAGGGCTGTGGAAACTGGACTGTTAAGTGCTGATATAAAATATCAACTAAAGCGCTACTTGGAGGATCCAGCTGTTACTGATGAGCACCTGATAGCCAAAATAAATGCAGCTGCTAGTCCTGAATGGGAAAGAAAGCAAAAGTTCAAAAAGCACGTCAGAGAACCCAGGGTCAAAGAAGTCAGAGTGGAAGCCCAAGCAGGTCCAGAGACGGCAGTGGCCAGTGTGAGTGGCCCATGTCCTTCTACAACGACAAAAGGTAAAACGCCTGAAATGCCAAACACAACACGCAGGAATCAGAGCTTCTTGACATGGTGACACAGCTTAAAGGGGAAATGGAAGTGATAAAGAAAGCCATTCGTGAGTCTCCCCGAGCCCCTTTTCATTTCAGAACCAACAGGAAACGAGGGTGTCAGGCTGCAAACAATGGAGAGCAATGCGACCACTGTTTCCAAATGTGGGAGGAGTGGCTATTTGTCACGGACTGCAGACTGAAAACACAAGGTAAAGGGCCAGTAAACATGGCTGCTAGCACTGTCATCACCAGACCTACACAAGCTGAGACACAAGAGCTTTACCAGCTAGTAACAGACAGCATTCAGAAATTAGAGGCAAGGTTGGCAGCTAAAATAGAGTCAACTCTGGAAAAAGAAACCATTAGTGTCAATCTACTGTCCCCAAATCGCAGATCACAGCTTCTCAACCTGATTGGAAAAAAATATGTGATTTCCTGCTCACTTAATGATGTGGAAACAAAAGCTTTAGGGACACAGGATCGCATATCTGCTCTCTGTTATAAATGAGACTTGGAGACAACGCAACATGCCAAACACAACAGTCAGGGATCTAATAGAGTTAGTTGGTCCAGATATGTTGGATGGGAGGGCAGTAAACCAGACACCAATCTCCATTTTCTCGGTGGGTGGAGGTTACTTAAACTTCCAACAGATACTTGTTCAAAATCGAGCTGCTTGTCCCAGTGTTAGTGGCATCCGGGAGGGAGGGTAGAGCAACCCATACTGATTTTAATGCGATTGAACAGGTCCTTAAGATGGCATAGAACTCCTGATGCAATCAGTGATGCAGTCAGCACCGCCTTTTCCTTTGATTGTAAAAAGACTGAAGTTTTCTTAAAAGTGATGCAAAATGGAGAGGATGGCTTGGGAGAAGGCATTGTAAAATTGGGTTGTGACACAGTGACTGTTCCTGCTGGCCAAACTAAAACAGTGAAGTGTTTTGTCCAAACTGGCACCCTCACAGACACACAGGATGTACTGTTTGAGCCGAGCCAACACACTCAATTACCAGAGGGGTTACAGGTGCAGAAGGGGGTAGTAAGGTTAAAAAAAGGAAAACGGGCATCAGTAACGATTCCAATTACAAACAGTACAACTTATGACATTCGGCTACCAGGTAAAACCATTTTTGGGCAAACGCAAAGACTCAAGGTCATCTACCCTGCAGAAATGAGACCCACTACTGTAGGGCAAGTTGGGACAAACACTGTAAACTCAAAGGCGGAAAACAGAGAAGGTAAAAAAAAAAAAAGAAACAGACCTCACTGAAAAGGAGCCGGTGGACGCCTGGGAACCTCCGGTTCCCCTGGATCACCTTTGTCCAGCCGAGAAAGACAAAGTCAAACAGCTTTTAAGGGAGGAGAGAGACGCTTTTGCACGTGATGAGTATGATGTAGGTACAATTCCCTCTCTACAGTTGAAAATAAGACTGAACGACCCCACCCCTGTTAAAAAGACATACATTTAGTCCCCAAGCCACTCTACAAAAGAAGTAAAAGAATACTTAAGATCTTTTCGTTAAACAGGGCTGATAACCAAATCAAAGTCATCTTACTCAAGTCCCACGTTCAAAAAAGGAAAAGATACCGCTCTTTGTGCTGTGACTTCAGGAGCTAAACAAAAGTCAATACCCGATCGCCACCCGAATTCCCCGCATACAGGACATGTTAAACAGTCTGAAGGGAAGTGCCTGGTTCTCAGTCCTCGATCAAGGCAAGGCATATCACCAGGACTTCCTGGAAGAATCCAGCCGTCCCCTCACTGCATTTATTACGCCCTGGGGTCTCTTCGAATGGGTAAGAATTCCCTTCGGCTTGTCCTCAGCTCCAGCAGCATTCCAGAGATCGATGGAGGAGTGTTTGTGGGGGTTGAGGGATGATATCTGTCTGCCTTACCTCGATGATAATCTTGTTCATTCACAGACTTTTGATGATCATCTGCGGGATCTCAGAGACGTCCTACACCGATACAAAAGCCACGGAGTGAAGTTGACTCCTCGTAAATGTGAGGTTTTCAAAAAAAAGGTACGTTTTCTTGGAAAGTTAGTCACAGAAGAAGGCTATACTATGGACCCTGCAGATGTTGCCCCTGTGCAAGCCCTGAAACACAATCAGCCCACAACAGTAGGAGAGTTAAGGAAGCTGTTAGGTTTTGTTTCATATTACCGCAGTTATATACCTAACTTCTCCCGAATAGCAAAGCCTTTATATGACCTCCTGAGTCATGACAAAATGGGCACAATAAAACAAAAACCCAAGAAACAAAGTAACTTTGGGCAGTTGTCCTCATCACACAAAATTAACTGGTCTTCTGAACATCAAAGAGTTTTGTGCCAACTCATTGACTTTCTCTCCCAGCCTCCAGTGTTGGGTTACCCAGACTTTGAGGAGCCATTTATTGTCCACTGTGATGCTTCCCAAGAAGGGCTAGGAGCGGTGCTATACCAGCGACAAAATGGAAAACTTGTGGTGATAGCGTACGGCTCCAGAAGTCTAACTGCCCCAGAGAAAAATTATCACCTCCATTCTGGGAAGTTGGAATTCCTTGCACTGAAATGGGCCATAAGTGAGAGGTTTAGGGATTTTCTGTATTATTCCCCACCATTTACAGTTTATACAGACAATAATCCTCTCACCTATGTGCTCTCCACGGCGAAGTTAAATGCCACAACACAGAGGTGGGTTGCGGAGTTAGCCGATTTTCAGTTTGTGATTAAGTACCGGCCTGGAAAAGCAAACAGGGATGCAGATGGCCTCTCGCGAATGCCACTAGATATGGAGCAGTATATGAGCAAATGCATACAGGATGTTCACCCAGATGTAATACAGTGTGTGGTGCAGGCGGTCAGTGTAAAGTCACAAAATAATGAGCCATGGCTTTGCCCAGTGACCATTTCTTCTCTCATCAGTGAAACAGAGCAAGCAGTCACTTCCATTGCTGAACTCCCCAAAACAGTCTTGAGAAGGGCTCAAGAAGAAGATGCAGTCCTAGGAGATGTTGTGCGCTATGTGGAGTCAAACCAATGGCCAAAAAGTGGAAAACGTCTTAATAGCAAAGTTGCAGCATTATTTAGAGAAAAACACAAACTAAAAAAAGGTGAAGATGGGCTAATTTACAGACAGACTGCATCCCGCACCCAGCTGCTGTTGCCTCAGAAGTATCACAAGCTAGTTTATAAGGAGCTTCATGAAAAGATGGGCCACTTAGGGGTGGAGAGAGTCATGAATTTAATCAGAGAGCGATTTTACTGGGCTAACATGCAGAAAGATGCAACACATTACATCACAAAAGTGTGCAGCTGTTTAAAAAACAAGCGTCCCAACAGGCCCACAAGAGCCCCTTTGACTAACATCATCACCACCTACCCGTTTGAGCTAGTCTCTGTGGACTTCCTGCATCTGGAAAGATGCAAAGGCGGTTATGAGTATATTCTGGTTTTAATGGACCATTTTACACGTTTTGCTCAAGCCTACCCCTGCCGCAACAAAGCCGCCCACACCGCCGCTGAGAAGATCTTTGGAGACTTTGCACCCAGGTTTGGGTTCCCCAACCGTCTCCACCACGATCAGGGAAAAGAGTTCCAAAATAAACTGTTTGCAAAGTTACAGGAGTATAGTGGTGTCCAGGGGTCCAGAACAACTCCCTACCACCCACAAGGAAATGGGCAGGTGGAGCGGTTTAACCGCACTTTGTTGGCTATGCTCAGAAACCTGCCAGAAGCAGATAAGGCTGATTGGAAGTCGTCTCTTGCCAAGGTGGTTCATTCCTATAACTGCACCAGGAGTGAGGCAACGGGATATGCACACTATTACCTTTTGTTCGGCCGCAGCCCAAAGCTCCCAATCGATCTAATGTTTGGTCTAGAAACCAGAGAACAGAGTTCATCTCAACAGGACTACGCAGAAAAATGGAGAGCTAAAATGGCTGAAGCTTATAGGCTAGCCTCAAAGTCAGCTCAAAAGGAAGCCATGAGAGGAAAAGCCCTGTACGACAGAAGGACATATGGTGCAAAATTGCTTCCTGGCTCCAGAGTGCTTGTTAGAAACCTAACAGAAAAAGGAGGGCCAGGAAAACTAAGGTCATTCTGGGAACATCGAGTTTATGTAGTAACCCAAAGGAAGCACCAAGACACCCCAGTGTATGAGATTAAACCTGAAAATGGCAAAGGACGCATCCGGGTAATGCACAGAAATTTACTCTTGCCATGTGACTTTCTCCCGCTGGACACAGAAGACTCTCAACAAGAAAAATTGAGAAAGAAAAGATACACTCAAGAACATCAGGTGAACACTCGAGAGATCTCAGCTGATGAAGAGGATGAAGAGTGCTGGCGTGCGATTACCGGACTGCCAGCTGGAAAGGATACACGCAGCCGCCTTCACCTCAGAGCTGAAGCGCCAGTGTTTCACCCCTACAACAGAAGAAGTCAAGAGAGTGAGAACAGCGACTCGGACGAAGATGCAGGACCACATCACACTGGAGCCTGATGATGCAATGGCTCCAGGTGACCCAGCTGAGAAAGATGAGGTCCAGGCAGAGGTGCCGTTTGAGTCCAGTTCCAGTGACCAGGAAGATCCTCCCTACAACTCTGTGAAACAGTATCCTTTCCGACAAAGAAAAAAAAGACAAGTGTTTACCTATGATAAATTAGGTCTGCCTAGCACTTCATATGTTTAAGTGTCAAAATGAAGTGTAACAAATAGGCTATGTTAAAGACAAAAAAATCATTAAGTTAATGAATAGTTGTAATGTTAAACTCATTCTACTATTGACCAATATTTGTTATGTTTAGAAAAAAAAAAGATTTTAGTATGTTTGATTACCAGGCAAAAGAACCACATGTGGGTTACACTGGTAGGTTATTTCTATGTTGAGTGCCTTACTCTTAGGAAAGATGCAGATACCCTCTGTTGGTGGTTGGTGTAGGAGACTGTCATCGTGCACAAAGGCATCTTCTACAGACATGCGGCATGGAAAAAAAGGAGATACATGCTGTATTGTGGACTGTAACCAGTTAGCATCTTGATTTACACTAATGTTCCTGACTACTACATAGTGTTACCCTGCTTTCATGTAATACGTTGTTTCCATATGTGGACTGTTGATAATTGATGTTTACATTTTTTCTCAGATATTTTAGAATGTCGAGGCGACATTACAATTTTGAGGGGAGAGTGTGGGAAATAGACATTTTTTATTTATAAGTTGGACAAGATAATGTGGAAGCTAAGCTCCCCACAACAGTTTTGTTTTGTTAATTGTGCAAAACATCTTGCATGTTGTGCATCTTTAAGACGCCACTAGGTGGCGCTTGCAAAATTCTGAGAAGAGGAAGAGAGTTTCTGAGAAAGACCACCACGTTAACAGGGTCCGTGGCTTGTGAGCTAAAAACGAGAAAGGAAGTGCAGTTGCCTTTTCATGTCGGTGGACTAATAAACAACTGAATTCTATCAAGCGGCCTCCTCATCTCTTTCAAGAGTGCAACATGTATTTGTCAATGAGCCTTCTGCACCTGTCAACAGGTGTTTTGGCCAACTCCTCATGAGCAAACTGCTCCAGTTGTCTCAGGTTTGACGGGTGTCTTGTCCAAATGGCATGTTTCGGCTCCTTCCACAGATGTTCGATGGGATTCAAATCTGGGCTCATAGAAGGCCACTTCAGAATAGTCCGCTTTTCTCTTAGCCATTCTTGTTTTTTTTTGGCTGTGTGTTATGGATCGTTGTCCTGTTGGAAGACCCATGACCTGCGACTGAGACCAAGCTTTCTGACACTAGGCAGCACATTTCAATCCGGAATGCCTTGATAATCTACAGATTTCATTTCACCTTGCACAACTTCAAGACACCCTGTGCCAGATGCAGCAAAGCAGCCCTAAAACAGAACTGAGCCTCCTCCATGTTTTACAGTAGGGACAGTAATCTTTTGGTTGTATGCTTCATTCTTGAGTCTACGAACATAGAGCTGATGTGCCTTACCAAAAATCTCCAGTTTTGTCTTATCTGTCCAAAGGACATTTTCCCAGAAGCTTTGTGGCTTGTCAACATGCATTTTTGCAAATTCCATTCTGGCTTTTTTATAATTTCCTTTCAACAGTGGTGCGATCTGACACTGATGTACCTTGACGTAGAAGTTCACCTTTAACCCTTGTGCTATCTCAGATACCCCACCCTTACGTTGAGGTGTTCTCCCTACCATGACAAAGGTGGATAATGGTGGAAAGATTTCATGTAATCCATGGACACCAGTGAGGTTCACAAATCATTGAAGAAAAAAGGTTCAGCGCACTGTCTAGTTGGTCTAGATGACACAACTCTCAATGTTAAAGTGCCTGGGATAGCACAAGGGTTACTTTCTTTTGAGGTTGTTCTGGGCTCTTCTAAGACAGTTCCAACTATCCGTCTCCTCAATTTGTCATCAATTTTCCTCTTCCGGCCATGTCCAGGGAGGTTGGCTACTGTCCAGTGGGTCTTAAACTTATGAATAATATGTGTCACTGTTGTCACAGGAACTTCAAGCTGCTTAGAGATGGTTTTATAGCCTTTACCTTTACGATGTTTGTCTATAATTTTGTTTCTATAATTTAGTTTCTGGTACACCCCTTTTCACCAAACAGCAACGTGACTATTTGACTCCCTTAAAATAGGCAGACTGACTGATTATGGTTTTGAAAACAGCTGTCATTTAAAGGACATACCCGAGTTTCCTTTTTTCTTCAATGATTTGTGATCTTCACTGGTGTCTATGGATTACATGAAATCTTTCCACCTTAATCCACCTTTGTCATGGTAGGGAGAACACGTCAATGTAAGGGTGGGGTCATCTAAGATAGCACAAGATTTGACAGGACACTGCTTCCCACAATGCATTGTTTTGCAGGCATCATGGCAGCTCGCCGTCAGCGCAGTACCAACTGTGCTTGCCTGGGATGGCGCCTTGCACCCACCCATTTCTATTGATATTTTAATGATTGACTATTTCTGTGACAGGCTGGCACCAATGTGTTTACTAGGGCTGGGAATCACTGGGCACCTCACGATATGATACGATTTGTGATACATTGCTCACGACAAAGATACTATCACGATATGGCGATAATGTGATTATCTATATATATATCGTCTCTAACAACACACGATATATCAAAATTTAAGAAAGAAGAACTTGAAAAACTGTTTTTTGGAAAATAGTTACATTTCAAGTTAAAAAACTCACAACAGATTTGGAACAAAAATGCCTTTTTAACACTTGGCACTTTTGAGATATAAAATAATTTTTAAGAACAAAAGGCACGCATAAGGAAATGTTTTCATTTCTAATTCAAAAAGGTTTTTTTTTTTTTTTTTTGTTAAATTTCAGGTTGAAAAGTCAAAACAGTTAGAATTTGAACCAAAATGGTTTTTTCGCACTTTTGGCACTTTTGAGTGAAAAAATGATTTTTGAGCACAAATAGCTCTCAAAAGGCAAAATTCTTATTTGTAATTCAAAAAAGTATTTTTTTTTGTCACATTTCAGGTTGAAAAGTCAAAACAGAATTTATTTTATAATTATTTTTTTCACACTTTTGGCACTTTTGAGTGACATAATAATTTTTCAACACAAAACGCTCTCAAAAGGCAATTGTCTAATTTTTAGTTTAAAAAAGTGTCGTTTTTTGGTCAACTCTGTACTGTAGTTGAAAAGTCAAAACAGTTAGAATTTGAGCCAAAATGCTTTTTTGATACTTTTTGCACTTTTGAGTGACCAAATGATTTTTCCTTACAAAACGCACTCAAATTCAAATTCATTTCTAGTTCAAAAAGGTGCTTTTTTGGTCACATTTCAAGTTGAAAAGTTAAAACAGTTAAAATTTCAGTAAAAAAATGCTTTTTGACACTTTTGGCAATTTTTTGAGGGACAAAATTATTGTTGAGCACAAAACGCAATCAAAAGGCAAAGTTCTCATTTGTTGTTCAAAAAAGTGTTGTTCTTTGGTCACAGTTCAAGTTGAAAAGTCAAAAGTGTTAAATATATGTGAAAATGCTTTTTTACCACACTTTTGGCATTTTTAAGTGACAAAATAATTTTTGAGCACAAAAGACACCCATAAGGGAAAGTTCTCATTTGTAGCTCAAAAAAGTGTTTTGTCTTGGTCACATTTCAAGTTGAAAAGTCAAAACAGTTACAATTTGAGCCAAAATACTTTTTTCACACTTTTTGCACTTTTGAGTGACAAAATGATTTTTGAGCACAAAATGCACTCAAAAGGCAAAGACTTGATTTGTAGTTCAAAAAAGTGTTGTTTTTTGGTCACATTTCAAGTTGACAAATCAAAACAGTCAGAATTTAAGCAAAAATGCTTTTTTTACATTTTGGTGGTTTTTGAAAAAGGAAACGCACTCATAAGGCAAAGATCTCATTTGTAAATCAAAAAGGTGTTGTTTTTTGGTCACATTTCAAGTTGAAAGTAAAAACAGTGAGAATTTGAGCCAAAAAGCTTCTCTGACACGTTTAGCACTTTTGAGTGACAAAATGATTTATGAGCTCAAAACGCACTCAAAAGGCAAAGATCTCATTTGTAATTCAATAAAGTGTTGTGCCATGTAGGTACTAACTGGGCATGGGCTTATTTTGGTTAAACTTTGAAGGCCCCATTAGGTTTTGCTTACACTGGCCCCACAGTGGCCCCCCACATGGGTTACCTGTTAGGGCCCTACAAGGGATCTATGTGGGCTAGAACCCATGTAGGTCAGCCAAGTAAGGCCCATATGGGTTGCATCTGGGCCATAAAGACTTGAGTTGTAACTGGGACACTGTATGTGGGACCCATATGGTTTGGCCCACTTGAGTCCCAAATGAAGAGCCCTAATGGGCTAACCATATAGGCCGGCTAAAGGATCTAGGTGGGCAAAGAAGACTTGGTCTGCAACTGGGCCACTGTATGTAGGACCCATGTGGTATAACTTACATCGGTCCTACATGAGGAGCCCTCATGGGCTAACCATATAGGCCCAATAAAGAGTCTATGTTGGTGAAGAAGGCCTGGTGTGTAACTGGGCTACTGTATGTAGGACCCATATACTATAACTTATATGGGTCCCACATGAGGAGCCCTCATGGGATAACCATATAGGCTAAATAAAGTCTATGCGGGCGAAGAAGACCTTGTCTGTAACTGGGCCATATGTATGTAGGACCCATATGGTATAACTTACATGGGTCTCACATGAAGAGCCTTCATGGGCTAACCATATAGGCCTAATCAAGAGCCCAGTTGGGCAAAGAAAACCTGGTCTGTAACTGGGACACTGTATGTAGGACCCGCATGGTTTGCTATAAATGAGTACCACATTAAGAGTGCTAATGGGTTAACCATATAGCATACCTGCGTATGTTAAAAGGTTATTTTGTATTCTGTTACTACACATATGCTTAAATTCCAAGAAGATGAGTAAAAATGACAGAACCCCTGAAGATTTCTAGGCAATACACAGGAAAGATGCTTTAGAATAGAGTTGCTGACTCTTCTGATTGTCAGCAATTTTTTGTTAGATATTAGTTTAGATATAAGTTTCCAATTAAAATGTCTGATTAATGACATAACATTCCACTTTTAAGCAGCTTGGAAAAAAATGGCTAGACCAAAAGGACTCTTTCCAACTTGAATATGAATCACAGCTTTTCTAATTCTGATCAGTCCAGCTGTTAACAAACTCGCTAAATTGACCACAAATAGAAATACGTTTTAATATTTTACCATGTTTTACCCAGGGCAACCTGCATTTTCAATATTAGACAATTATGAAATTTATTTTTTCCTGTGCAGAGTTTTGGTAGCTTGTAGAGGAAGTGCTGAGATTTTGAGGATGTAGCAGTAAGCAATTAGATACAAGTAGGGTGACCACTTGTCCCACTTTTGGCACCGTACAGCCATCTAGTCTTCTGTCTGTCTTACCTATTTATTAAAAATATTTATTTTTTTCATTGGTGCTCTGTGGATCCAACAGAGATTCAAGTTTTTAACGACAGTTTAAAATTAAGTGGTAACTTTGTTTGAACATAACACGTTTGTTGTGTTGTTGTCCTATTCAGAACAAGCCTGGAGCTTCAAGGTTCAAGGTTTTTTTATTGGCCATGTATGCATGTGCAGTCAATACTTAGGGGTGCAAAGGTCTCAAGGTAACGTTTTGAAAAAGAAGAATCATTGTAAAAGTTTAAACAATGAGATCAAAGAAATGTACAATCTGGTAAATATACATAGGCATACAAGAGAGCTAGAGAGTGCAAGAACAAAAGAATAGAGGGAGATATACGCTAATTTGGAGCACATTTTTCTTTGACAGCAGTCCAGTGTAGGTACCAAAACTATTCAGCCTGTAATTACCCTTTGGGGTCCTTTCAACTGAGGTTAACGTCACACTACGGTAACCCCACTTGGACAAACTACGTTGCGTCAAGATCTGCTCTAGCTCTATAATATTCATTTTATATTTCCTTTTGTAACCTAAAGTTACATAAGTTGTGTGTGACATTATTCTTTGTAATGTTTATAGAGAGATTTGGCCACAACACTCTTTGTAAAAAGATCTGTGGCTGTTAGAATGAACCTGCTGCTCCACAGAGAGAACTGTGTCTCTGAGCAGAGCAGCTGGAGTCTCATAGCGTTGTGTTTGCAGGCAGGGAAGGTGCAAGTTTAAAAGATAATGTTGCTCTGTCGGATCTTTGTATGTTCACAGGGGCCCTCATAATAGCTTCTTTTAGTGTGGGGCGGCTGTGGTGCAGCGGTAGGGCGGTCGACCTCTGATCGGAAGATTGCAGATTCTATTCTCGCCTTGCCCCGCTCATGTGTCGAAGTGTCCTTGGGCAAGACACTGAACCCCACCTTAACTCTGGTTTTTAAGGTTGACGCCAGTGTTTGGCAGCGGAGCCACCACCAGTCTGTGAATGTGTGTGTGAAAGGGTAAATGGAACTATGACTGTAAAGCACTTTGGGCCTTCAAGGAAGGTGGAAAAGCTCTGTATCCGTATACAACATTTACCATTTACCAGTATTGTAATTTGTCCAATCACAATCTGACATGTCATCGGACCAACGGACAACCAATCAAAAAAATGTGACTTCAGCATTAGTCCCAGGACCCTGAAGGACCCCAAACAGTTATTGCAGGCTGAATAGTTTTGGTACCTACACCGACCATAACCAACCTTAAATTCTAAAACACAGAAAACTAATGCTATATACAGTATGTTTTCTGAAAAACAGCAGTTTTTAACCTTTTTTAATCCACCCAGTTTTGTGCATACAAAATGAACTAAGACTTTTATTCTCTGTAACTCTCAATTAACAAACAACACAGATTTAATCTCAGGGCCCTGCAGAAGGGCACTTGCAACCCATCAGTGGGCTCAGGCCCGCTGAATAAGAATTGCTGGCTATTAGATTGCTACGGAGCCCCTAAAGGGCCATTGATAAAAAAAAAAAAATGGAGGAAAATTTTTTTTTTTTTAAGTTAAAAAAAAAACTAACTGGTGCGCACCAGTTAGTTTCAGGTGCGCACCAGTTAGTATCACGTGCGCACCAGTTAGTTTCAGGTGCGCACCAGTTAGTTTCAGGTGCGCACCAGTTAGTATCAGGTGCGCACCAGTTAGTTTCAGATGCGCACCAGTTAGTATCAGGTGCGCACCAGTTAGTTTCAGAAGATATCAGATGGATGACCTGCCTCCTTATTGTGCACCATGTAGCTACAGTTGTCTTGAGAATGGCTAAAGTTGAGGATATGGACCTTGTAAACTTTCTGAAAACACAAAATATTACTGACATTGTCATAATGTAACCTGAAACTAACTGGTGCGCACCTGAAACTAACTGGTGCGCACCTGAAACTAACTGGTGCGCACCTAAAACTAACTGGTGCGCACCTGAAACTTACTGGTGCGCACCTGAAACTTACTGGTGCGCACCTGAAACTAACTGGTGCGCACCAGATACTAATTGGTGCGCACCAGTTAGTTTTATTTTTTTTACTCCAAAAAATTTTTTTTTTTCCTTAAAAAAAAAAAATTTTTTACTTCAAAAAAAACAATTTTTTACTTCAAAAAATTTTTTTTTCTTCCATTTTTTTTCTATCAATGGCCCTTTAGGGGCTCCGTAGATTGCAGATTACAAGACATTAGACATTTATTTGGATGGTGGTCTTTGGTTGCATTTCAGTCATTAATTTTTGACATTAGTTTAACTGTGGCAGAATAGCTGTGGAAAAGGTGAATGTGTCATGATGCTGTCCTCTGTGCTGTGTCTCAAGCTGTGCAGTGTTTCTGTCTAAACAGAGTGAGCTGGGTGAGGTGAATATCTAATAATTCTCTATGTTCATCTAATTTAGTGCATGCAATTTTAATTTATTTATTTTTTTGTTGGAATTATGTTGAAAGTGTTTAAAAGTGTGAAATTGGTTGGAACACAGCAGATTATTCCCCTTTGTAGTAACACCTTTGCACCAATAACAATGACCATAAAGAGCAATTTGCTGTTTTTTTTAACTTGTGTTGGCATAAAAACATTAGTTTAACATCTGTCATGCAAACTTACCTGACACTACTACTGAAATAAAATGTGTTCATATGCTGGATTGGTTTAGTCTAGTTTTTATAGAAAATTTTAATATGTAAATAAAATGACTTTTTGATTGGAGTAGAAACCTTCGTTATTACAAAAACATATTTTAACTGTTGAAAAAAAAAATTAAAAGAAATAGGATGAACATTTTAATTTTTTCTCAAACAAAGGGCCCCGCAGGGGGGGTTAAGAAGTTCAAAGTGGTAAGCAGACGTTGCTGATTGGACGGTTGCTCTGTTTTGAATCTCCCGCTCATTTCCTGATACGGATTCAGTCAGTCGTCCTGGTCCGTCAACGCAAGGAGATTCTGCACTTCTGTCGCACCGTTCATCCAGGTCATTTATTGATATCAAGGTAAGATACCTTTTTGGTTTTGTTTTGCACTTACAGCTATAACTGGCAATGATAAACGTGGTTCATAAAAACATGCGCAGCTCAGGAGTGCTGTTCTGTTCTGCAGTTGAATCCATCCACGTTACAGCGGCTTTTGCATTTGAAAGAAGCCGATGTCACAAACGGGCAGACGACTACTTTCCACGTGCAGCAGGTTTATTTGCAGAATTGATGACAAGTACTGGTGGATCGCGTCGCCGATCGTCCAGCCAGTGTTCACCTAGGCATCAAACAAGGAAGCGCATCCTAGTAAGTGTTGCCAGATTCGGCGGGTTTCCATCCAATTTAGTGGTTTTGATTTGGATCTTGCGGGGATAACTTGTTTTGGTCACATATAATTTGACCAGGTTTTGCGTGAAATGTTTTTTAGTTTGTTTTATTATGAGTCTGAATGATTTTATTTTGAAAAATGACCGGAATTTCTCGGTCACAATGAATGAGTTAGTACTCAGTCCAGCGGCGAGTTTAGGATCCATAAAATGCTAAATCTGTTTTGTTTTAGCTTTTTGTGTATTATAATGTTGATTCCTCACAAAAAGACACCCAAGCGGTATTTTGATCCATTCAAGCATTTGAGTATTTCTCTAAAATCGAGCGGGTTCTCATGAGCTGATGGGACGAACACATGAGAACTGTCCCGTTCATGAGGAGTTTGCGCTGCCAGCACCGCCCACAGACACACCCACTTTTTCCAATGAGCAAGAAAGTTTGTCAAAAGGGCTTTATTTTTATATGCACAATATGCACATCCATCTTTGCAGAAGTTTGAATGTTTTTTTTGTTTTCCTGGGAGAAATATAGACACGCTGCCGAGGCCGGCTCCATCTGCCGAGATTGACGTCACACACACAGCGAAAGCCGATGACTAAGAAAATGAGTCGTCTTATTTCCAGTTTGGAAAGAAACTCAGGAAAATAACCAATATTTAATTTTAAAAAATCATTTTGTGTGTGTGCCAAAGATAATATTATCATATATATGGATGTTGCTTACTATTAAGGGCTTAAAAATAACAAGGTATAGGCCCCTTTATTGAGTTTCTGGAAGTATTTAATAGTTTTAATTATGCTAATATATATATATTTAAAATTTTTAGAGTAAAAGTAATTTTATTTATCATCCTAGAGTTACTTGAACACTTGCTTCAGGGAATGCTTATTTCAGAGTTTAGTTATGTTGTCCCTTGTGTTGGTCAGGTCAGCTGCAGCTTCACTCAAGATGTCGTGATAGACTCACCGATATAGATTTCATGTCAGCAGTTGTAAGTTTATTCTTAAAGTAACATTTTATTGTTTATCTTCTTTCTCTTTCGGCATTTTCCCATCAGGGGTCGCCACAGCGAACAAGTCGCATGGTTTACTTGGCAATGTTTTACGCCGGATGCCCTTCCTGACGCAACCTTCTCAAAGCAACCGGGCTTGGGACCGGCAGAGAAGTAGAGAAGGGAACAGGGAGCAGCCCGGATTCGAACCCAGGTTTCACGGACGGAAGGCGCCGCAAACCAGCACGAGCTAAACCGGCTCCCTAACATTTTATTGTTTATATATGTAATTAAGCTGTTAACGTTTAACTACATATTTCTATCTTGTGATATTTTTCTCCATTTAAAAAGGTTGCTGTGGTTGGAGAAATTGGGGGCTCTTCTCTGGAGGATGCAACCAGAAGAAAGATGGGCTTCCTCATGTCCAATGAGTTGGCTCTGCAATATAACCTGTTTGGATGTCATGGAGAGAATAAATTCTGCTAGCTGTGTCTTTTTGATGTCTTCTATGGTAATTACAGTTTATTTTATTCATCTATATTCATCACTGACAAATGATTTAGTAAGTTTAATCCCAGGCTAAAATGAATACTTTGTTTTTTGTGATTTCTTTTTAGGGGCAGTGAAGAAAAATGCTATCACCTAACCACTCCCACTAAAGGAAGTGGAGAAGGGCCTCTCCAAATGGTTTATTGGAGCTCCTGACGGGGGAGGAAACCAAGCTATAAGGACTCAAAGATAGCTTAAAAAAAGCCGATGGAGCTTGTTCTCAGGAACCGTCAAGGATGCCATGAGTATTTTGTTTTACATCTGTCACTGGATTTATTCATTTTTTAGTCACATAATTGGCACATATTAAGGTTGTTGATATTGTAGTGTACCAAGTGAAGTTGTTCTTTATTTTATTAAGTAACTGTAGTATGTTAGATCCTGTGTGTTATCTGTTAAATCTTTGGGTGACCTTGCCATGGTCTTGTATCTCGTTTTCATAACGCAGGATCAGGATAATTTATTTTCTTTTATTAAATTGAAGCATTATAAAAAGGATTTTGTTAACGTCATTTGGAGAAAAATGTTGTGAAGCAGTGGGATTTTGTAGAATCTTCTCATTTGGGTTTTAGGAAAGCTAGATGGAAAAGTGGACCCTATATGGTTCACTGGTAATATAGTACTGTAGGAAAACACAGGTGGGACCTCCATGGGAACACTGCACAAACCCACTTATGAGCCACATGGTGGCTTATTTAGGTCCCACATTAACCCAATATGCAATACTAATTGATAAATAAGTGGGGCCAAAATGGGTCATGGATGATTACCTGATTGGGGCCCATCTTTGCCCTGTTTCAATCATACTTCCAGCCCACAGAAGAAGAACTACGAGTTATGGTTAACTATGAGTATGGTTCTAATGCTACTTACCCACTTGGGACCTACAGGAAACACACTCAGCACCCACTTCAAGCCTATGTGGGCATGCACAATTGGGGCCACCACGGAAACTGCGGACAAACCCACTTATAGCCCACATTATAGCCCATTTAGGTCCCACATAGAACCCATGTAAAATACTGATAAGACACATTAGTGGGGCCAAAGTGTGTCTTGGGTAGTTTACCCAGTTGGGACCCATAGTGTCCCTGTTTTAAACCCACTTCCAGTCCACATGAGCAAAAATATGGGCTCTGATATTATTTAGCAACTTGGGGCCTATCTGAAACCCACTCAGCAGCCTTATTTTTAAACCGTATGGGGCCCACTTGAGTTTGCTGGCTGGGAATGCACTCCAAAGTCAAAATTCTCATTTGCAGTTGTAGAACGTGCTATTTCTTGTCACCTTGTAAGTTGACAAGTCCAAACAGTGCTATTTTGAGCTGAAAACGCGTTTTTGACACTTTTGAATGAAAAACGGATTTTTGCGGCCAAAATGAAGTCCAAAAT
>CM074502.1:19956793-19973775 GCA_037389245.1 Oryzias sinensis | reverse complement strand
ATCATTGTCTATCGGATGATCTTCTGAATATGCAAATGCAGGGTTTATATACCAAGCCCATTTTCCTGTTTTCTTTGTTCGGACTTTGATGCAGCAATCTGTTCATCTCTGTAACCCTTCGTACGAATCTGTGCTTCTTCAGTTTCTGTGTGCAGGAAACTGAAGGGTACGAACCTAACCTTATTTTTATCTACAGTCCTGTTTAGAATGATCAGTTTCCTCACATTTGGTCCTTCAAGCTCGGCGAAACTGATCATCCCTTCCTGTAAAAAAGAAAGGGTAATAGCATTTTATCCCATGGTATACAGTTCACATTGAGGAACAATCACACACCCTAAAAACAGAAGAATGTTTTCAGATTGTAAATATGCCAGATTGTAGCATGATTCCCCATTTTCATCATTATTCCTGGGGCCTGCCAAGTATAGTATTTTAGTAATGTTCTTTCTAGTTCTTTAAAATGACTAATATGTAGCTATTAATGTAGTTTTTCTCTGTGTGTTTGGTTTATATGCTAATATTATGTTGGATTCAGGGTAATCCCAAAATAGAGGGTTTTATAGATTGATGTATTACTTAGAAAGTAATACATCTATCTTGTTTAGTGTGTCATTAACACTGAAGCCTAAATCACCTGAGGTTCACCTTTTATTTATAATTGCGGTGCAAGTATTCCAAGCACGAGCGACTGTCAGAAGCTGCAGATGAACAGGAGGAAGCAGGTTAAGGCTACGTTTGCATGGATGGAGTTAATACCTTCTGTGAGGTGGCAGGCAGCACTGACAGAGCCCTGAGAAGGATTAAACTGTGGGTTAATGTTTCAGTTGCAGCTTTATCTCATAAGAGTTTCAACAGCATCACAATTAATATACTAAGATCATGTCATAATTACAGGGCTGTTGTATTCACTTGATGTGTCCCACTTCTTAACAGTAAACCATTAGCAAGACAATAACTGTTGGCAAAGATATAAATTAAGATGTAATTACTTAAAACAGCAAGATATGTTTTTATATAAGCCTGGTATTTCTGTCTCAGCTCTTGCCTGCAGAGACGTTCATTTTGCCCAGCTGGCCACATGTGAATGCCAAACAAACATTTTGTTTAAAACTGTGAGGCGGAAGTCAATGTAAGTAAGGATTTGTTTTTATGGTTGTTCAGACTTTTGCACTAAAATTTGAACTTTTTAATTTTGTGTCCAGTGTCCGTTCTTGTTGATTATATTATTACAGACGGAATTTTACAGGCAGAACATGTATTTCAGTGAACAATGATAATATTTGACAGTTACATAATGATTCACAGAGTGCTGTACACGTTTTTGTGGTCAGAAATTTTGGTCATCACTCCTTTAAATGTTGCATAAAGTGTATTGTTAAGACATTTATTTTTTCCTGTATACATTTTTTTAAATAAAAAAAACAAAATAACACAAGCATTTGAAGAAATGCAGACAAATAAAAATGTATTTCTTATTTATGCTGTAGACTTTCATAAACTAGGGTCCCTCCTCGCCTCTTAGGCAAGAAAATGCTCTTATTTTGATTTTCTTTTCATTGTAGAACTATTATTTTTCCTCTATAAATATGTTTTTTTTTAAAATATACATTCACAAATAAAAAGCATGGCTGACACAGTGTACTTTACAGTAATGGCTGTTCGATATAGAGGCTGAAAGGCGATATGTAGAACGCTGATAGAAATGGTTATTTTTTAATGGTCTGAGTTTGATATTTTATACTACTCTGATTAAGTTCTTAATACTGTATGTTTTCCAATAGTGGCCGGCCTTTAATAGATCCTAGTCTCCTATAAACTCCAGGTCCAGCAGATGTTCATTACTTTAATCGGTGGTTTCCACCTTGCACACTTGTGCAAACACTGGGAGTCTGTGGCTTACTTTTGTGAGCCAGTGTATAGATGGCTAAAAAACACTCATTCAATTTAGTTTTCAAACTTGGCTTGGTGGCATACGAGGAACCAGCGAGACATTTTAGGGTGGATTCCAAACGTTTCAGAGAATGGCGCAGCCAGATGGATGATGTTTAGAACAGTGGTCCCCAACCTTTATAACACCACGGACCGGTATGACGTCACAGAAAACTTTAATGGACCGGTCTTCAAAAAGTAGGCGGATGATTACTGTAGCAATACTAAGATGAAGGAAGAACAGAGACACAACAAGACGAATCCTGAGCTGTTATTGTGACAGGCATAACATTGTACACCCCACAGGTGTCACCATCCTCTCCCCTTCCCACACTCATGGTGAAAAAAGAAGTACTGTTTATTAAATGTAGCTTTGTTTTTTTTGGAAGTGGAAGGCTCCTCTTCTGTCTCCTGGCTGGGTATTCTCCCCTTGGCAAAGAAACTTTCCAATAACACTAATTTTTTCCTCATTTTCTAGCTCCTGGGTTTTATTTTAGCGGTAAGCTGTCACGTGAGCGAGAATAGCACCTTGGCCTGCGTCAAGAGTGACATCGATGGATGTACTAGAGAATGGGCAATTTTTCAAGATAAAACATCTTTCAGATTCGGAAATAAATAAAACGGAAGTAATGTAAGTTATTTATTCTTGCTGTGCGGCCCGGTACCAAATGACCCACGTCCCGGTCCCCGGCCCGGGGGTTGGGGACCGCTGATTTAGAAGACAGCTGCAGAAAAAGGAGCAAATGATTTCCTGGTGTCCTGGTGGAGGTGCAAAGAAAGCGAGCGACCAATTAGAAGAACTGGTTTAACATGGGTCTTTGAGCAAAGACAGAAAGGTGCACGTGTCTAAAGGGAAATGATTTGCATGAAAGCAAAGAGGATTTTTTGATATGGAGATTGATGACGCTTCAAAGGGACAAGAAATGTTCTCAGCCAGTGCTAATCAGAACATCTGGCGTTGTCTGCATTTTGTGACCTAATTTCACCGCAAAATGAACCTGTTAGCCTTCACCATTCTGTCTGTGATTGAATAAACGCTGCTCTCCAATGGACGCCTGTCTCTGTGTCGGGCCGGCTGTCAAATTTTTCGGAAAAAAAAACCCGCCAGGGCTACTTTTGGAAGACACAAACACACCTGGTTTAAAAATCAATTCAGAAAGATTTTAGATTTTATGGTGGGGGCTGGGGGTGGGTCTGAGGGAAGAGAGGCGGTGACCCTATATTTAAACTATTTTGCTTCTTTGATAATATTTTTCTTGGTGTAAAGAAGTTTTTTGATCAAAAAGAATGAAAGGTGCCACATAAATGAAGACTGATGATTGATTAAAACACTTCTGGTCTCTAAAGGGTGGAACAGGTGCTTCAATCATGGGAATAAAAAATATATCACTACTTCTCACAAATAGAAGTAACCACATATTTCACTGCTAGCTTTCATTTTCCTCACCCGTTTGGTCCAAAGCTCCACGCACCTTCACGGCTCCATCCATTCTTATATGACCCCGCCCACAATCGCACAGTCACATGGTGCAGTCGGGCAGCAAAGCTTCGGAATTCATCATTTTTAGCTCCTCCTTAAATGACGCAAGCCGTGATACGCACTTTGCAGAAACTCCTCCTACGCTACTCGACACACACAATCGAAGCCTCGGTACAAAATCTTGCATCAATAGTTTCCACCGCCTAGCATGGTCTCCGTACAATACTCTTCTAAATTTAAAACTCAATGATAGCCAGATGTTTTTCTTATTACAGAAAGAAAATCAACCTGATTTTTCTAAGGATAATATTTGTGGGAAACAGTATTTTGTTGTTTGGATTGAAGTTCCAGTTATACTGAGTAAGCTTGTAATAGGAGGTGCTCTCAATCTTCTACTTTCTTTCTTGTTCCTAACAAACTAGCATTCGTCTGTTCTTCTCTACCCTACACAGTGACCAGGAAACGACCCTGCTGAAAAGAGTTTCTCCATCAATAATGATGTGGGAGGGAAAGTGAGTGCAAGCAAGGGAGGAAGAGAAATATAGCTCTACTCTTCTCATGCCCTGGGGGAGTACAGTAGAATTAGGAACCTTTGTGGCTGTGGGGGCGAAAACATACACCAAAAGACTGATGTAGGTCTACTTAAAGGGCAGATATGTTATTTTTCATTTTTGAGGAAAACTGTTTGGAAGGATGTCTAAATTTATAATAAAATCTATTTAAAACAAGTACACAAAAGGCAATAGGGGTGTCGAGGCCAGAGGGGGGGACCACATTCTGAACTCTTGATAATGAACAGGTGATAATGTTACCTTTATCTTAAGACTGGAGATTAGGAAAGAAAATAAACCAAAATAAAGAGACTTTAGTCTAAAAATATTGAGTAATTAACCAATTAAAAAAACTTGCTGGTCCTCTGTCATCAATGGCACACAAAAGACCACTACACTATTGAATTGAGGAACTTAATTTGATAATTGACTTTTCCAAATCAGAGGAATGAGTCGGACCTAAAATGTTTGAACTTACAGTTTAGGATTAGCACTTTATTAAAAAAAATCATAGCCTGATAAAAGTTCTTTTTAAAGTGATAAGCCTTTTCTCATTTATGTTTTAAATATAAATCAGTTAGTTCATGATCATAATATACCAAAACTGTGAGATTTTCATTTTATTATTATTCGAAATCAAAACCTGGATCAAAGACTTTCCAAAAAACATAATGTATTGCTATTTTGCTTAGGTTTTCTCATTGTTTTTAATGGTGTTTTCCAAAAATCTGTGCTATTTGTCCCCAATGAACAAGCAAAGGACCAGACTTTGTTGCAGTGAATTTTGTTGTTCGAGCAAAGACTTAAGCCACTTTACTAAATATGCTTGCTTTTTTTTAACCGTGTGAGCTAATGGGTGTTTTGCATTTCACAGTTTTACCAAGCACACCCCTCTCTAGTCTGAGATCTTAGTCCACACCTGTACACAACTCTCAGGGTTCTGCTCATTTGGTGAGGCTGTTTAGTTTTTCAGGGATGTTTTTAATCCTGTTCTGTTTTGAGTTGTCCCCCAGTCATTCACAGCAGGTTTAGGCTACCAATCACCCACAGCTGTTATCATTTTATTTAATTGTCCTCATTGTATTTAAGAGTCGGGTTTTCAGTTCTTTACTGAAAACCAGGTCAGGACATCTGCTTTGTCAACCTTTTGTTGGTCCCTTGGTTTTTTGGTCTTGTTTAAAGGACCTATATCATGCTTTTCTTAAGCCTTTCAGAGTAAACTATACCCATATATAAGATAATATATTACTTTTGGCACACTAAAGAACGTATTTTTTATGAAATACTAGTTATTTTTGCAGCTCATGTTCCTACCTGGAAGTGAGATGACTTAATCTCTGTGGCAATGGTTTCAGTCCTTGTGGGTTCTGCCCATTTCGTGATGTCAAACTAGAGCCGGTCTCGGCAGTGTGTCTGAGTTTCGCCCACGAAAACAAACAACATTCCAACTTTTTGCAAAGATGGACGTGCATATTGTGGAGCCTTACAGAAGCATTTTGCTGATCACTGCTAGCTCAGCGGAGAAAAAGGGTTTGTGTGTTAGACTTGGGGCGGAGCTGGCAGTGTAGACTCTTCCCAGAAGGGGCTGTTCCTCACGTATCGACATCACAATGTCAGAACCCGTTTCATGAGTTGGGAGGTGCTGCTGCTCAGAGGCAGGTTTTTGGAGGAATATTCAGAATCAAAATACCGCTTTGGGGTTGTTTTTTATGAGGAATTAGCACTTTAATACACTTAAAAGCTCAAAGTTGATTTTGCACAATACAGGCCTTTTAAGTTTATTTATTAAATGTTCATGTCTCTTCCACAAAGCTTGATCTCTCTGCGTATTGGGTCTTACACCTCCAGTTTTGGGTGTGTTTAATATGTTCTTGTAACATTTTGTCACGGCAGAGGACATATAAAGAAATGTAAGCTTAATAATGCATTTTTGAGTATTTCTTTATTTAAATCATGGTGAATCAGGAGCAGACAAAATAATGCTGTTGGAAAAAGCTTGTATGTGTGACAGACAAGTTACTAAGGCAGGCCACAAGCTCCTTGCTCCACTTCATTCTGATGCATCCACTTGTAAACAACTAGATCTTTGTACATCTTCGTTGTCCTCGTCCGAGCTGGCATCTGACTAATATTTCAACACTGAATAGGTCCAATATTGCTTGCCATTTTTGTCACACCCATAATGTTAGGTTGGGGCTGTGAGGGGCTCTAAGCTAGTGAGAGAGAGTGTAAACATAGAGATTATGGGAAATGGAACACAGGCTTACTCCACGCCAAAAGTCCCGCCCACAACTCAAAGGTCATTTTCTAATTAACTACTGCAGCTACGCAGAAACGGTCTAGCAAAAGACCGGTTTTTGTTGTTTTAAAATGATATAATCATAATTAAAAGACCACTTGGAAAACTTTGAAAATAGTATTAAAAGATTATCAGACTGGGTTCTCAAGTTATCACAATCCCCAGGAACTTCTAAGTGACTGCTTGTTGCTGAGTTTGTCATTTCCCAGAAGCAGACACGATATACAGGGTTTAAAAAACACATAAAATAGATTTTCTTGTCTTAGTTATTTGATTTATTTTGGCAGCATTCTGGATTTAGTATACTTTACTCATATTTGTCTGTTTTTTAGGGAGCTAGCATTGTCTAAATTTGTTTGTAACATATGTTGGAAGTAACAACAGAGTAACCATTAATACATAGGGTCTTTTTGTAATGCAATTTTTTTGAAAAAAATGAAGACTTTGCATTAATAAAATAGAAGTATATTTACTGAATAAGTCTAAACATAAGCCGTAACACGTAAGGTCTGTTACGACGGGGGGGTTGTGGGAGTACCCAGGCGCAGAGAGGAGGAGGCAGTAGGCAGTAATAAGAAAAACTAGAAACCAAAACCACTGCTTAAGCAGGCAAACCAAAACTCGAAATATTAGAAACACTCAAAACAGCAAACTGCATAATAACAAACTATGGACCAGCACAGGAGGAAGGGAAGGACGAAGCTTAAATACAAACAAGACAACGAGACACAGGTGGAAACAATCAGGACAGAGGGAACCAAAGTAAAACTCAAAACCAAACTACAACACGGGAACTTTTCAAAATAATAAAACAGGAAGTGAACTGAATGCATGCCAGATTATAAAACAACTACAACATAAAAGCAAAGAACCTAAAACCGTGACAAGGTCATGCTCCAATGCTACGTTTTTGTGCTCTATGTTGTTTTACAATGTAAACTTAGTAGAACTGTATACATGACACAATATGAAATATCCCCATACATCCGAAGACTGTAACTAAGACAATATAACAGAAATTTCTAAAAGATGCTAAGTTGCTTGTGCTTGTAATGTGTTGTTGGGAAGGTATGGCAAAACAGGGCTCCAACATGTGCATCATTCTGGGAAATATGAAGGGCATCGTACTCAACCACCCTAACAGAGTGCCTTCACAAATAAAAGGACAGAATGTGTTATTATTGTCACACGTGTTGAGCCCAATAGTATTTTGACAGCATTATCTTGTTCAAGAGTCAACTGAGAACTGGATTTAGCTGTTTGTTTGTTTTTTAATTAAAAAAAACAAAACAAGAATAATGTAGGAAGAAATCGTTTTGTTGCTTGTTAACTTTCTTTACAATATTTTTGTAATTTAAGGGACCATACAATACTGTAAAATTTTGAAAAAGGCATCACTTATATCACTACTAATTACCCAGTTTATGATTAAACTGTTTTATAATTTTTGTGCAGATGAACACATCCATTGCAACATACAGTTACAAAAGCTTACCAGGAATTGGACGGATTTAATGAAAACTAAAGTTGCACAAAAAATCCGAACTTCCAACAAGAAACAGAGTATGCACTATTCAAAGATTTGTACAAGTTAACTAAATATTACAGTTAAACTATATCAAGGTAGTTTTTGAGAGTACTGCAGCTCATTTAATGTATCTCCCAACATGTCTGTCCCCAAGAACAAAAATGAAGTCTGATGAGTCCTTTAATCACAGCTGCAGTTTAGTGCCATTTAAGTTATTTAGGATGGCTTTATTGTTTGCCTAGTATTTCAACTCTTGTAGATCAGTTATCTAAATAATAGCAACTTTTATCCTTGCTAAAAACAATTTCACAATATGCTATTCCAATACCAATTTGTATTTTGGTATGAAGCTCTCAATATTTACTCTGAGCACAGCTTATCTCTTCATGCAGCCCTGGTTGTTTATCATGTGTACACAGCCTGTTTTATGTGATTTACATGACTGTATATTCAATGTTCGTCCTGACTTAGATTCTCTATTATAAACATCTCTTATCAGCAGAAAGGTAAATGAGCAATCCATTCTGGCTTCTGTCTGCAGGGAGGGAAATGGATGACACACATCTATTGGTGGGGAGTGACTTTTAACAGCTAGTGCTTTACTAAAGACAAATGTATCCGTCATGGAAGTTGGTTCATATTGGTCGGATGTATTTTGCAACATGTGTTCATAGTAATATGAATCCTGTCACAAAAAAAATGTTTGTGACATATTCAAACTATTTGTAACAAGAAAATTATTGTTCTGTGAAACTAAATTTCAAGATAAAAGTAGTGCTTTATCCGATCAATTTATATGTATTTAAAGAGTTCCTTAAAAATAAAGGCACCAAAGAGCTGCACAGATTTACAAATTAAAAGCACACTACAAAGGGAAATAAAATTAAACATCAGTTCGTTCTAAAATAATTCACAAGTTATAATTCTCAACTAAAGAAAAAAAAGACATTCTAAATGAAAAAATATATAAAAGACCTATAAAAGTAATAATAAAAAATGAATAAATAAAACAACTACTATGCTAACTAAGGTTTCAAAGTTTAGAGAGAAGAAATTACATTTATGAATTCCATTCACAAACATGGTGTGGGTGCCACCAACAAAGTTGTGTCACATTTGATATGTGGGGACATTCGGGCTTAGCAACTCTGCTCCAAAACCTTCTTTTTTTAAATGTGAAAAGGAATTGTAGAATGGATGGGCAGCCCATGAATTAAGCTACAATGGGGATGATGTGTTTAAGTTTGGACAGTCAAACTTTTATCAGTATTTTGGAGACAAGCCACCAAAGACTTAACGATCTCCACATGTAGCACATTGCAGTAATTGAGGCGAGCAGTCACAGTGATGTGGATTAATGTTTCAAACTGTTGCCATGAGATAAGTGGTTCACCTTCTGCATTCTGTTTTAAGTGAAAACAAGTTTGAATTCACAATGAAGTGAATCAAGCTTACAAGTGGAATCTCTTTTTAAGTCTAGATGTAAAATTCTTACCTTTTGAAAACTGACCTAAAGATCACAGGTAGACATCAGAAGTTATGGAAGTGTTGCCAAAACCATAATCTAAACAGTCATCAAAACAGTGAACCACAGAGCCAAACCCCAAAACCAGGAAAAATTAAAAGGTTAATCAAAATTTGGATCTGAGAACCTGTGGATATCACTTATGGGCCTTTACACACCATCATCTCACACCAGGCAGGAAACATGGAACAGCTCCCAAGACAGATACAAGAATAGTGTCCTTCCATACAAAACTTAAAAGGATATTTGTCAAATGCCAAATCTGAGCTCTTTTTTTACCTATCAACATACTAAAGCAGAAGCTGGTTCACCCCAAAGACCGCACACCCAAAGAAAAAGTAAACAATGTATTTTATGGATTCCAGAGCAGTGAGGAATTCTCAGAGCTGTACCCTGGAGAAACTAAACAGCCATTACACAAGAGGATGTAGCAACACAGAAACCTCAGCAGTTTATTTACAGAGGCCATTCATTTGAAGACCAACATGTACACATTCTTGACAGAAAAGACAGGCAGTTTGATAGAGGTGTCAGAGAAAGAAAACATTAATAATCCTTCTGAGGGAAACCTCAGGCTACTGAAGGGCGATGACAGACTTTTAAGAATTAATACTGGTTACTGATACTAATTACTGGCAATTTGTTCTTGGTGATTTATTTATTTTCTCAAGCATGTTATTAGTTATATTAAAAACCAGCAAAAAACGGGCCAGGTAAGAACTTTAATGTACAAGATAAAAAAAATACAAAACCGTTCTGTCTAAAATCCCCTTCTCATGCTGGGTTGTTTCTAACAGTAAGGATGTATTCAGACTGGACACATTTAGTTCACTTAAAGTGAACCAGTTTGTTGCCCTTGACATGCACAACTTGCGGCTCCCCTGGTCACGTGACTGACGGAGTTGTTCAATATGCTTTGGGCTGGGGGGTGTTTTGGTACAAAGCACTGAAGTAAACACTGAAGTAATCTAATAATAACCAAAAAACATCTAGAAATTACTTTTATTTTCTCATTTATTAATTATTAATCAATACTTTAATAAAGCAGTCAATACCAAAAATGGTGATGTGCATATCTATATTTTGAAACCTTGGTAACCTGACTTCCATCACTAACTCAGACACAATCTTTCTCCTGTTTATTATGCTGCCCTTTCTTTTGTCCCAAAGAAGAGCAAAACTCCAGCTCATCCACACCCAAAGATCCTGTAAGGGGGGCAGTGGGGCCATTCACATTTACCACTGTCTAGTTACTCTTCTATGTTCCCCTTAATGAGCCATCCAATTGTAAGAATGTGAGTACCCACCTGGAGGATATAACTGAGGCTTGAACCCAGCGCAGCTCAAACTAAGGAAGCCACGAGGATGAGTGGTGAAATGTCCAGATGCCACGATTCAACTTGAAGGCATTAATCTCAAAGCAGCTGTAGGGGGTTGTGGTAGTTAGTATGGCTGCCGTTATACAGCCAGAAGGCCCAGGTTGAATCATGGCTGGGTTCTTTTGGTTTTCAGCTTTCTCTCACTTTTCAAAAACATGCACCATAAGTTGGTTGTTCTCAGTAAATTGCTTCTGAGCTATGAGTTTGTTACGCACTGCAATGAACTGTCCAGGGTGACCCCGCCTTTGCCCAGAGATGACAGAGTTAGGTTCCAGTTACCCCTGTAACACTAAGCAGGAAAATGAAGAAAAAGATGGTTAGATGGATCAAAATTTATATTATAGTTGATGAAATATCAGATAACATTACTGATCCACAGTAAAGGTTGTGTAATGAATTAACATTAAAGTTAGACACATTGGTTAATTATCTTCCTAATACATTTGTATCCATTCAAATATTACCTCTATGAGGTGACACACCTATAAATGACCCTTTTTTGTATTTTTTTCAATTATTTTTATCTATTGCAAAACAAAAGGAAAGCAAAAGTCCACTGTTAGTGAAACTGAATGTTTTTCAACCTAATTTAGATATTTAATATACGTTATAAACAATTTCAGGTCTTTTTTTGCTTGCTTGCTTGTCTTGCATTGATTAACAGCAAGTATTTATAAAACATAAAAGCATTTTTCTTTACATTCACACCATTTATAAAGGAAGCTCAAACTTGAATGCAAACAAGATGAGACTAAATAACTTATAACATTTCTTCTCATCTGGCTTTATTGTAGTAAAGTGCTGATTTATAATGGAATAATTGCTCTTAAAAGAAGACCTCGGCGCATAAAGTTTAATCTTTCTTCTTAGTGATTGTTACCACAGCTCAAAGAATGTTCATTCTTTCCAGCTAATTGACAGCAGTGGCCTGTTTGGTGAAATAGAACTGGAAAACAAATAAAAACTAAAAGTGGAAATGTCATTAACTTTTTACTACTGCGGTTTGCCATAATTAAATTGAACGGAGTGTTATATGAAGTCAGAGGTTTAGATCATTTGTTGACTCTGTCAGTGCCTTGAACTTTTAAAAGAAGAAAGGAATCAAGTTAATAAAACAAAATTAAATTAACTGCAGAGAAATTGAAAAGGACATTCAAAAAGAAGATGATTTTTTTAATCTGTAATATTTTGCTAATTATTCATGTTTTTCTAACTGGACACATTTAAAGGAAACATTTTGTCACATCTTTTTCCCCCTTTTAATTTAGAAATAGCAATGTTATCAACTTTCCTCCCACTTTTGGGTTCATGTTGATTCATGTTGTTTAGCTTTGGTTTTAATTTATTTTGCCAAATGTTAATATTTTGCTGTAGTATTTATATATTTTTTTCCTCAAAAAAAATGTTCTCACTGGATGTTGCCACAGCCAAATGCCCACAGTGCCCAACTGGTGAAACTGATATAAATAACTAAAGGTTATTGACAATCTACTGTACGTACCTTTTGTTTAGAGGCTGAGAATAAATGATCAGTAATAAGTGTTAAGCTACACTGACACTGGGTATGTAACACGCGTTCAGGAATGCGCATTTAGGTCATGGTGTTCACACTTGGACTGTCGCTATACCCAGTACTAGCGCAGGTCCACTACCTACAGGTGGAAGAGGCTTGGTGCAAAATGTTGAAGTGGTGCAAATTACATAATTCTGTCACCAGACTTTTACATCTCTATTCTGATACATGAAAGACTTGAGCCGAATCCAAATTCATCTCCTACCCCTCTGGCTCCTCCCTATCGCTCAGTTGTAAGGACATTTGAAGCTGTAACAGTGTTTGAACTTATTTTTTAAGGTTGAAGCCATAGTAACTCATGGCTGGGCATCCCTCCACCGGGAGGGTGAACTTCATCAAACACATTTCTCCACTTGGGTGTGATATGAAGCACAGACGTTTACATGTAAATGTAAGTAATGACTTTTTGTTTTTGCATAACTTTTTAAAGTTATAAAATCAATTTTATGTATTTTCCGAGTGGTGACAGCTACGTGGAACGGTAGATGATCGGCGGACATTGATGAAAGTATTGAGTTGTAGTAACATCCTAATTTGTAGACTATTTTCTATTTCTCTTTTCGGAAGGCTAAATGTAGCTGTAAGGAGATGCTGGAGAGGTAGGGGAATAATTCGGCCTTGGTGGTAAAAAATTCAGACCGGACACAAACCACATTCATTAGTTTCTTCTACTTAATCAATTTTTAAATGGTTGGCACTTCCGTGAGGTAAAAAGGAAATGTTCCCAATTGGTCAAAGTTTAACCCGGTTTAACTTTTAATGTGTGGCCATTTAAAACAAAATGCACGTTTTATACGTAGTGCCTGAAAACACTTGAGTAGCGCCACATGAACACGAGTTTTCAAACACTTTTCATTAAAAGAGGTTACTTGAATGCACGTTGCCGAGGGTGGCGTTGATGTTGGAGCATTATCAAGCTATAGTGATTATTTCAAAAAAAGAAAAAACTAATTTATTACTAACATTTTGACAAAATGTTAAAAGTCCGTTCTCAGCTTTTAATGCATGTGTGGGACTAAAAACTAAGTCATGCAGACATTTCTTTTCTATGTTTATCACCCTCATTTGTTCATGTGTTTTACTTCTGAGCAATAAACTATCGTCTTTTATGATCATAAATGTTTTATGAAAATCTTTTTCTGTCTCTGCTTTCATCCTGAAAGGCTTTAAAACCTCACTGGTGTATTTGGAACTTGAGACAAATGTGAAGCAGTAACAGTCAATCTGTTAGAAATGCCTCTTGTGTTGAAAGGCTTTCTGCTCACTGGGAAAAAGTCACAGGAACCGATTCAAACATTTAATTTGTTTATTGCTTGCATTTGTTTTAAAGAGAATTGAACCTATAAAGAAGGAAAACAAGTGTATGTATGTAAAACCATTTAAGGAGGCTTCATTTTTAAAAATCTTTCTTTTAAAATATTTAACTATTGTATTCTATTACAAAAAAAAGCAATCCATTTTTGATGTTTGCAAAAAAAACTGCAGTTAGAAATAGCTTCACATCTTTCATCACAAAGATCATAACATTAAAAAAAAAACATTCATAGTATTGACAAATCTTTGACAATTTACTAAATAATTGATGTTTTTATGGCATACTGTGCGAATCCAAAATTACGTCAAATTAACATAAGCATATTATGTTTGCATTTATACATTTTGACTGAAACAAACAGATTTAATCAAAGGTTTGCAGGGATGCAATGTGCAGCCTAGAACAATAGTCTTCATTCACCAAGGCATAGGCGTGTGAAATGTCTCATTTAAATTTTTAATTCTGATATTTTCAACAGGAACCTGGAAGTGGAAAAGACCTGGTTATTGTGAATCAGTTTCAGCTGAAACAATCAGCCTGTCATCAGAAGTTCAGTGGATGAAATGTGATGAGATGCACGTTATTTCTGTCGAAGGATTCAGGAAAAAGATAAGTGGGATTTTATATTTATTTCTCTTAAAACTTCCTGTCAGACTTCAAAGCTGTGCTATTTGTGCATGTTAAAGACAGAAACACACTTTACTAAAGCATGTTTTAGAAATCCTTTTTTTTTATTTTAGTAATAACAAGGTGTAAATAGATAATCACACATATTTGTAGTTATTTGTTTTAGATATTTTATGTAAAGAATCACTTGGGAAGAGCTGTGTGTTTTCTGTTAACATTCCTTACCAGTATAAACTCCATTCTAAGCTATGTTTGCCCTTCTTTCTCATTCTTACACCTATTTTCCAAAAATTACTAATTAATTACTGCAATATTCATGATAATTTTATTACTGCAATTGATGTCCCTCCAATCAAATTTGCCAAAGTAAAATTCGGTCTCTGAGAAAAAGAGGACTACATTTCCATGGTCAGGCTCAAATAATCATTTTGAAAATAGGTAACTTTTAGTCACAGTATGAATACATCTATAGAATAAAAGTTAGACATTAAAATAAAACAACATATGGCACTGTCACCACCTTGGTGGGACTTGCTTAAACCTAAGCCTGTAAAATAAATTCTTATTCTTTTGTGCTTCCACAGACAGAGGCAATGTAATGACATTAGTTTTAAGGTCACTGATGTGCACACTCTGGGAAATCCATCAGCACCCCCCTCAGGCAGATTATTCCTCGACATGGAAGCTGTAAGAGCACACTCTGTGGGAAGTTAGCTGAAGGAACTACAAATTAAAACAAAATTAATGCAATGAATAAAGGCATGGTGTTAGCTGGTGTTAGATTTGAAGACACAGCAGACAGGGTTAGATGGAGGTAGCTGATTCACTGTGGCTACCCCTAAAGGGAAAGGCAGAAAGGGAACAAACAAAGAGGCATCTCATTCCAGATCATGTTTTGCATTTGCACATCTTTTGAGAAGAATAGTATTTATTTCTATTAATAAAAGTTCCCTAAAGCAAGCAGAAGACACTGTCAATAAACAAGATATTAAAGTTATTGAAATAAAAATTGGAACCACAAAAATCAAACACAAGAAGTCTTTTTTTAACTAATCCAAAAAACAAAAACTATATTTTAAACACTGAATAATTCCATTTGTTGCAAATCAATCAATGCATAGTTTTAAAATGGATTAGTATATGTTGACTTTTGTAGTCATTATTATCATAAATTAAAATTATATTTTTAACTTGTGGGAATTTACTTTTGGGGGGGCAATTTAAGGAAACCCCAATTTTATTAGCTAAGTTCTTTGTAGAAGGACAACAGTGCGACATTTGATATTCATAAACATTCACATTTAGATCAGTACTTATAATTGTACTTATGATAGCTGTGATTAACCATCCTTAAGTATACAAAGCCACAGTTAATTTAAAAAAAAATTAAATAAATAGGAAACATTTCCATATTAATGTCAGCCGACTGATTAACACATCATAATTTTTGATGATGTGTTTTGGTTTAGTTTATTTATGACCTATTTACCCTGACACAATAGCAAAAATGAATGTTTGGTGCCGGTTTTCTTTGGTATAACAATCTTTCTTTACACGCGTTATCTTCTTTGGGAACATAGCTTCTTTAGTGAGACAATTTTCCTAAAAGTAGTGGGATGGTTTGGGAAGACAGACTTCATATTCCCAACACATCCATAGATGCTCAAAATAATTGAGATCTGGTAAAATGCTAAGTCCATTTGAAGGTTCATGTTTAGCTCCTAGAATTATTTGTGGTCATTTTGTGTATCATTTTTCAGCGGCAGTTTAGCTCAGGCTGTAGAGCAGGTCGTCTAACAACCGAAGGGGTGTTTATTAGGTGAGAGGGGCCATTCATGTCCAAGAAAACGAGGTTACCTTTTTCTATTGCTCCGCTGTCTGTTTCTTATGTGGCCATTGTTGACACTTGTAAAGCTACGTTCACACTGCCCTTTGGCAATGTGCATTCAAGCTGACACCTTCTAATTAAAAGTCTATTTTGGACATCCACGTTCAAAACTCTAGCGTTCACGCATAGCTACACACATTTTTAAGACTATTTTCAGGTCTTAAACATGCAGCCATTAAATAGGCATTGAAAATTAAACCAGTTAAACTTTGACCCATCAGGGACTCTGATTTGGTAGTAACGCATGGATGGCGTCAATTTTAATTCACAGAAGTGCCAATTGTTTGAAAATTGATCATGGAGGAGAAATTAATAATTGTGGTTCGTTCCCGGCCGGATTTGTATGTCACCAAGTCTTATATAGAGCTGTAAAAGGTAAAGTCTGGAGCAAGATTAACAAGATTTGCATTTCTCACCAAGCCTCTTCTAACTAGGTTGTAGACATGCACTAGTAAACGGTAGAAAAAGAAAGAGAAAAGGAAATTTACTCCCACGTTCAGTGTGAACATCAAGAATGTGCACATAGCACCTTTTTAAACATGTGCCACATACTGGTATGTGCATAGCTTGAAAGTTAATCAACGGCATTAACACTGGCCAGATGACCTTTTCCATCAACATCGTCAACAAAAAACTCTGTTCAAACTAACAATACCAGCTTCAGCAGCTAGAATTCATCCATCAATTTTCTTTACCCGCCATGTCCTTTTCGCGGTCACAGGTTTACAGGAGCCTATCCCCGCTACAGTTGGGTGAAGTCGGGGTACACCCTGAGTCACCAGCCTGTCACAGGGCCACTGACTCAGTTCACATTCGCACCTCGGTACAATTTAGAGTCACAGAGTGAATAGAGTAAGTGGACAGAAGTATAGATAAGCTCATATATAT